>VZQC01006754.1:751036-804335 GCA_009823505.1 Rhizomys pruinosus
TTTGGACATTTTAAGGACTGTGGGGCTTTTAAGGTTGTACTGTCTTAGGTTGTGATTAATGTTAACATCATACTTTGGGGATAAGAACTGGAAAGGTGGTGGTTTAATAGTGATGTGTTTTGTGTGTCAAGTTGACAAGGGGTCAATTGTGCTGGATAGCTTTAGTGTCAACTTGACACACCTGGGTTGAGGGAGCCTCAATTGGGGAATTGGCTCCATTGGATTGGCCTGTGGCCACATCTGTGGAGTATTGTCTTGATGGTCGAGCAGTGTGGGAGGGCCCAGCCCACAATTAGTAGTGCCACCCTGGGCAGGTTGTTGTGTATGGTATAAAAGGGCAGGCTGAGCATGGGCCAGGAGAGCAAGCCAGTGAACAGCATTCCTCCATGGCCTGTGCTTCAGCTCCTGCCTCCAGGTTCCTGCCCTGAGTTCCTGTCTTGGGCTCCCTAAGTGATGAACTGTGACCCAGGAGATGTAAGCTGAATAAACCCTTTCCTCCTCAAGTTGGTGTTGGTCAGAGTGTTTTGTCACAGCAATGGAAGACAAACCAGAACAGTTGCTTTGGCTATTCAGGGTCTTTTGTCGTACCATATGAATTTAAGATTTTTTCCATGTCTGTGAAAGAAGTCCTTGGGATTTTAATTGGAATTGTGTTGAACTGGTATACTAATTTTTGTAGAATGGACATTTTTACTATATTAATTTTTCCAATTCATGATCATGGTAGGTCTTTCCATCTTCTGATGTCTTCTTCAATCTCCTTCTTTAGGAGTTTATAATTTTTGTTGTAGAGATCTTTGGCACTTTGAGTTAGGTTTTTTTTTTAAATTTTTTAATTTAATTTTATTTATTTCTGTATGTGTATGAATGTACTGTCTGCATGCAGGTCTGTGCACCCGTGTCTTGCAATGCCGCGGAGGTCAGAAGAGGGTCTCAGATTCCCCTGGAACTGGAGTTCTCCTGGAATTGGAGTTTCAGACGGTTTTTGGCCGCCATGTGGGTGCTGGGGATCGAACCCGGGTCCTCTGCAAGAGCGGTCGGCGCTCTTAACCGCTAGGCCATCTCTCCAGCCCTAGGTATTTTAATGTTTTTGAGGCTATCGTGATTGGGAAGGTATCCTTTTATTTCTTTTTCAGTTGGTTGTTGTTGGTGTAAAGAAAGGCTACTGATTTTTCTAGGTTAATTTTGTATCCCACCACTTTACTGAAACTCTTAATCATTTCCAAGAGTTTTCTGGTGGAGTTTTTAGCATCCCTTAGGTAAAGTATCATATCGTCTGCAAAAAGGGATAGTTTTATTTCCTTTTTCCAATTAGTATTCCTTTCATTTCCTTTTCTTGCCTTATTGCCCTAGCTAGTGTTTCAAGCACTATATTGAAGAGGAGTGGTGACAAGGGACAGCCTTGTTGGGTTACTACCTTTATGGGGAATCCCTCTACCTTTTCTCCATTTAGGATGATGCTAGCTGTGGGTTTCTTATATATGGCTTTGGTTATGTTGAGGAGTGATCCTTCCAGTCCAATTCTCTCTAGTACTTTAATCATGAAAGGATGCTGGATTTTGTCAAAGGCTTTTTCTGCATCAATTGAGATGATCATGTGGTTTTTGCCCTTCAATCCATTTATGTGTCTTATGATATTTACTGATTTTCATATGTTGATCCATCCCTGCATCTCTGGTATGAATCCAACTTGATCATGGTGAATGATCTTTTTGATGTGGGTCTGTATACAGTTTGCAAGTATTTTGTTGAGAATTTTTGCATCTGAGCTCATTAATGAGATGGGTCTGTAGTTCTCTTTTTTGGTTGCATCCTTGCCTGGTTTTAGTATTAGAGTGATGCTGGATTCATAGAAGGAATTTGGGAGATTTCCCTCTTCTTGTATCCTTCTGAACAGTTTGAGTAATAATGGTTGTAAGTCCTCTTTAAATGTTTTATAGAATTCTGCTGTGAAACCATCTGGACCTGGGCTTTTTTTAGTTGGGAGATCTCATAATACATTTTCAATTTCTTCATATATTATGGGTTTGTTTAAGCTGTCAATCTCTTCTTGGTTTAGCTCTGGTGATTCCCTGGATTGCAGATATTCATCCATTTCTCTTAGGTTTTCAAATTTAGTAGAGTATAGGTTTTTGAAGTATTCCCATATGATTGTCTGGATCTTTTCATTGTCTGTTGTGATATTTCCACTTTCATCATGAATTCTATTACTTTGGAGTTGCTCTTTCTTTCTTTTGGTTAACTGGACTAGAGGTCCATCTATCTTGTTTATTCTCTCAAAGAACCAACTTTTGGATTCATTGATTTTTTTTTTGTTATGGTTTTCTTTGTTTCTATTTCATTAATTTCTGCTCTGATTTTTTTGTTATTTCTTCCTGTCTTACCTTAAGGTTTATTTGTTGCTGTCTTTCCAGTGTTTTTAGCTGCAGTGTTAGTTCATTTATCTGTGCTCTTTCTGTTTTTTTTTTTGTTGTTGTTGTTGTTGTTTTTTTAATGTGGGCACCCAGGGCTATAAACTTCCCTCTTAGGACTGCTTTTAATGTGTCCCATAGATTTTGTTGTGTTGTACTGTCATTGTCACTTAATTCCAGGAATGCTTTTATTTCTTTCTTTATTTTCTTCTTGACCCATTCATTATTCAGGAGTGTGTTGTTTAGTCTCCATGTGTTCCTGTAGGTAGCAGGGCTAATCCTGGTTTTGATCTTGAGCTTTATTGCACTATGGTCTGATAGAATGCATGAAATTATTTCAATTTGTTTTTATTTGTTGAGGTTTTTTCTGTGTCCAAGTATGTGGTCAATTTTGGAGAATGTTCCATGGAGTGTTGAGTAGAAAGTGTATTCTCTGGTGCTTGGATGAAGTATTTGGAAGAGGTCTGTGAGGTCCATTTCCTGTATTGTATTGTTCAGTTCAGATGTCTGTTTATTCTTTGTCCAGTTGATCTGTCCAAAGGACTCAGTGGGGTTATTAAAGTCCCCTACTATGAGTGTGCTGAGGTTAATCTGTGCCTTGAGGTCCTGTAGAGTTGTATTTATAATTGCCAGTGCACCAGAGTTTGGTGCATATGTATTCATGATTGTGAAGTCTTCATGGTTAATTTTCCCTTTGAAAAGGATGTAATGGTCCTCTTTGTTTCTTCTTTTTTTAAACTTTATTTCTTTTTTATGTGTATGAGTGTACTGTCTGCATGTAGGCTTTTGCAACTGTGTCATGCAATGCTGTGGAGGTCAGAAGAGGGTGTCGGATTCCCCTGGAACTGGAGTTAAAGACAGTTCTCAGCCACCATGTGGGTGCTGGGAATCGAACCCAGGTCCTTTGCAAGAACAGTCGGGGCTCTTAACCACTAGGCCATCTCTCCAGCCCCCTTCTTTGTCTCTTCTAATTGCTTCTACTTTGAAGTCTATTTTCTCTGATATTAAAATAGCAACTCCTGCTTTCTTTTTGGTACAATTTGCATGGAATATTTTTTTTTCCATTGTTTCACTTTAAGTTGGTGCCTATCCTTGAGGGTGAGATGCATTTCTCGTAGACAGCATTTTGATGGATTCTGTTTCCTAATCCATTCTCCCAGTCTATACCTTTTGTTTGGGGAGTTTAGTCCATTAGTATTTAAGTTTATAATTGAGACGTGTGTGTTGTTTCCTTTCAACTTATTATCCATTTACATTTTTCATCTAGGTTTCTACTTCTGCATTTCTGCTTTTATTAATTTCTCTTTCAAGGTGCCTGGGGGCGTTGCTCCTTTCCTCTGTCCTTTGAATTGCTTCAAGATTCTCTGAAGGGTTGGTTTTCCGGACATGTATTCTTTCATCTTGTTTATGTCATGGAAGATTTTTCTCTTTCATTCAAGTGGAATCGAGATTTTTGCTGAGTATAGTAACCTGGGTTGGCATTTATACTCATTTAGCACTGGGAATGCTTTGGTCCACATTCTTCTTGCTTTCATGGTTTGCACTGAAAAGTCAACTGTAATTCTGATAGGTTTCCCCTTATATGTAACTTGTTTTCCCTTGTGGCTTTTAGAATTTTGTCTTTGTTTTGGACATCAGTTGTTTTAAATATGATATGGTGGGGTGAGTTTTTTTTCTGGTCTAGTCTATTTGGTGTTCTATGTGCTTCTTATATTTGTATGGGTTTGTCTTTTTTTAATTTGGGGAAATTTTCATCTATTATTCTGTTGACAATCTGGTCAATACCATTCTCTTGGGATTCTTCTCCTTCCTCTATGCTTATGATGCAGAGGTTTGACCTTTTCATAGTGTCCCACAATTCTTGGTTGTTCTACTCTTGGGCATTTCAAAATTTTTCATAGTCTTTACTTGAGCTTTTTAGTTGTTTTGTGTTATCTTCTAAGTCTGATATTCTTTTTTTCTGCTTCATCCATTGTGCTTCTGAGGCTTTTTCCTATGCTTTCCTTTTGATTGGATGACTGTTTGATTTCCTTTTTCATTTCTTCCTGTGGGTTTTTTTTTCTATTTCCACTTCCTTTTGGAGCTTCTCAATCTTTTCTTGTAGCTCCTTGTTTTGCTTATTGGTTTCTTTTTTCATTTCAGCATGTGATCTTTTCAGTGTTTCCACTTCCTTCTGGAGTTTGTCATTTTATCCCTCTAGCTCTTTCTGGAGTCTGTCATTTTTCTCCTTTTAGTTCTTTCCAAAGTATGTCATTGTCTCCCTCCAGGTCCTTTCTAAGTTTTTCATTCTCTCCCATTAGTTCTATGATTTCTTTGAATATATCTGTGATTGTTATTCTATGACCTGTGTCCTGGGTTATCTCTAGGGAGATCCCATTGTAGGAGTCCTCCACAGTCTCTATAGAGTTTGGTGTGGATTTATTCTGTGCTTTTCTCATATTGTTCTTTCCTTGTGCTCTTGGCATATGATTGCCTTTTGCCTGTATCCAGATGGGAATCTTGAATGCCTCTTCACCTTGTCAAAGGATTGCTTTCCTTAATTCCTTCAGGTGCCTTCATTGTATTATCCTTACATATGGAGTGTTGACTTGTCTATGTTTCAGGCTTTCCATTTTGGTTATCTATTGGAAGGTATAGGTCACTCTTCCTTTTCTCTTCTGCAAGAACATGGTGGGTAACAATCCAGATGACACCTTCTGAGCACTGTATTCTCTCTGCTGCCAGCCACTCACTTTGGAGTTTCAGTTGTGGGGGTGTTGAGTTGCTTGCTTATTCCGTACCCTCCTCCACCCCAGCTGCTCAGGCAGCAGTTGCCCACAGCCTCTGTTGCATTTTATTTTCTTTTTTATATTTTTAACTTTAAAAAATTTTTAAACTTATTTATTGATGTTTTGTGTATTTCATACATCATTTTTCATTTCAGTTCAGGCATATTCCCCTTTCCCTTCCCCCCACCTCACTCCATCCCATCCCAGATCATGCATTCTGCCATAACTGTCCTGCATCCTTCTCTCAGTCTTTTTTTATGCTTAGGGATTAACATTTTCCTCCATTAATTTCATTTTACTCTAAAATATGGATACCTACTCTCCACCCATATAGAGTAATACAGAGTCTGAAAATAATTGGTGTGTGGATTCTAGAGCCCATGAGAGATTCATATTATAACAACATAGTTGCTTTCAGATAAACAAAAATATAACCATAATGTCATTCAGCTTGTCTTTCATATGGGGGATTTGGTGTTAGCATCCACAAATGAGGGAAACCATTCTCCATTTGTCTTTCTGGGACTATGTTTCTTCACTTAGCATAATGACTTCGAGCTCCATCCATTTACCTGCAAAGTTCATAATGCCATCCTTCTTTACTGCTAAATAGTACTCCATTGTGTAGATGTACCTCATTTTTGTCATCCACTCGTCTGTTGAGGGGCATTTGGGTTGGTTCCAGCTCTTCACTATTGTTAAGAGAGCTGCAATAAACATGGATTTGCATGTGTCTTTGTGATAGGATGAGTCTTTGGGGTATATACCCAGGAGTGGTATGACTTGGTCAGGTGGTAATCTCATTCTGAGTCTTTTAAGGGTTCTCCACACTGCTTTTCATAGTGGTTGTACAAGTTTACATTCCCACCAACAGTGGATGAGTGTTCCTCTTTCCCCACAACCCCTCTAGCATCTGTTGTCTTTTGTTTTCTTGATCTTAGCTAGCCATACTGGAGTGAGATGATATCTGAGCGTGGTTTAAATTTGCATTTCCTTAATTATTAATGATGTTGAATACTTTTTAAGATGTTTCTCAGCCATCTTTAATTCTTCACTGGTGAAGACCCTGTTCAGCTGTTTACTCCATCTTTTGAGTAGGTCATTTGTCTTCTTTGCTTTTTGAGTAGTTTATATATTCTTGATGTTAATGCTCTGTCAGATGTGTCACTGGTAAAGATTTCTTCCCACTCTGTGGGTTTTCTCTTCACCTCCTTGATTGTTTCTTTCGCTGTACAGAAGCTTTTGAGTTTCATGAGGTCCCATTTGTCAACTGTTGACCTTATTTCCTATGTGGCTGCTGTCTGATTTAGAAAGTCTCCTCCTACACCTATGTCTTGTAGGTTGTTGACAACTTTTTCTTTTATCACCTTCAGGGTTTCAGGCTTCATGCTGAGATCTTTGATCCACTTGGAGTTTATTTTTGTACAGGGTGAGAGGTAGAGGTATAATTTATTCTTCTACAGATGATGATCCAATTTTTCCAGCACCATTTGCTGAAGATGCTATCCTTCCTCTATTGAGCTTTTCTTGCCCCTTTGTCAAATATGAGGTGGCTGAAATTGTATGAGCTCAAGTTTGGATCTTCAACTTTGTTCCATTGGTCAAATGGTCTGTTTTTGTGCCTGGCTCTCTTCATGACTGTGGCCCTGTAATATAGTTTGAAGTCTGGTAGGGCAATCCCCCCTGTATTGCATTTTCCACTCATGGTTGCTTTAGCTATTTGGGGTCTTTCCATATGAATTTAACGATTTTTTTCCAAGTCTGTGAAGAAGCTTGTAGGAATTTTGATTGGGATTGCATTGAATCTGTATATCAGTTTGGGTAAAATGGACATTTTTACTATATTAATTTTCCTAATCCATGAGCATGGGAGGTCTTTCCATCTTTTGATATCATTTTCAATCTCCTTCAGGTGTTTAAATTTTTTGTTGTAGAGGTCTTTGGTATCTTTGGTTAGGTTTGTTCCCAAGTATCTTATTATTTTTGAGGCTATTGTGAGTGGGGAGGTCTTCTTGTATTCCTTCTCCACTTGTTTATTGTTGGTGTAAAGAAAGGCTACTGATTTTTCTAGGTTAATTTTGTAGCTAAAACTCTTAATCATTTCTAGATGTTTTCTGGTAGAGTTTTTAGCATCCCTTAGATAAACTACCATATCATCTGCAAAAAGGGATCACTTAACTTCTTCTTTTCCAATTAATACTCTTTTATTTCCTTTTCTTGTCTTATTGCCCTAGCAAGTGTTTCAAGCACTATGTTGAAGAGGAATGGCAATAGGGGACATCCTTGCTAGGTTCCACCTTTAAGGGAAATGGTTCCAATTTTTCTCCATTTAGTATGATGTTGGCAGTGGGTTTGCTATATATGGCTTTGATCATGTTGAGGAATGTTCCTTTCAGTCCTATTCGCTCTAGGACTTTAAACATGAAGGGATGCTGGATCTTGTCAAAGGCTTTTTCTGCATCAATTGAGATGATTGTGTGATTACTGTCTTTCAGTCCATTTATGTGTTTTATGATATTTATTGACTTACATATGGTGAACCATCCCTGCTTCTCTGGTACAAATCCAACTTGATCATGATGGATGATCTTTTTGATGTAGGTGTGGTGGTTTAAATGAGTGTCCCCCATAGGCTGTAAGTATTCAGACATTTGTCTCCAGTTGGTGGCACTGTTTTTGGAGGTCTTAGAAGGTGTGGCCATGCTAGAGCAAGTATGTTATTGGGGGCAGGTTAGTGAGTTTAACAAGCCTTGTGGTCTCCATTCTCTCTCTCTCTGCTTCCTGTGCTCATTGTGAGATGTGACCCTCAGCATGCTGCTCCAGCTCTAGCCACCATGCCTCCTGCCACAATGGACTCTAATTCCCTGGAACCGTCAATTGTAAGCTCAAATAAACTCTTCCTTTTATAAGTTCCTTGGTCATGGTGTTTTATCACAGCAACAGAAAAGTGACTAGTACAGTTATTTGGTGCCAGAGAGTGGGCTGTTGGCTGTGAAGACCTGACCATGTGGATGTTGGAGAAATGTGGAAGACTTTGGAATTTTGGGTAGAAAAGCTGTTGAATACTGTAAGCAGAGTTAAGGGGCCATTTTAGTAGAGAGCCTGGAAGAAAGACATGGCTACAAAAAATGTAGTTCCAGGAAAAAATAAAGACTTAGGCAGCAACTGGATATTTTGATAAAGAGTCTGGCAGCAGTTTGCCCACAGCCAAGATGCTTGCCTGATGCTAAGTGAAAACAATGGATGATGTCTTTGGTGGAGGATATTTAAAGACAGCCTAATATAGAAATGGTGGTGTGCTTTAATGGTGAATATTATACAGATTACAGTGAAAAAAGAGCAAATGGGGCAGAAGGAAATGCAAGATGTACAGTTTGGATCTGAAAAGTAACTAGGAAGATTAAAGGTATGGCCAAGGCTTGTGAAGGAGAGCTCCCTTTCATAAGGAGACTAAGTGATTAAGGAGAGCCTGGAGATTTTACAAGTAAACAAAAGAATCAGACCTTCAGGACAAGACCACACACCAGCTAATCCTCCAACTTTTGAAAGGAAAATACTGAAGCATTTTCTGCTCCAAGTTTCAGGGCAGAGAAAAGTTGAAAATGTGGTTGAAATAGGCCAGGGTCCATCCCAAACTTGCAGCCAAACTCGGCAGTTTCACTCACGTGGTGCTGGCTCTAGAGGCATGAAGTTTACAAGAGTGAAGGGGTCATCAGTTCTTCCTCCACGGCTTCAGAGAGCCACAGAGTCCAGGCAGAGTGCAGCAGAGGTGTCTCTGAATAAAGAAGGCCCTGATAGGCCATGTGTGAAGCTGTGAATGTGAAGCCTGGTTGGCAGCGGAGACCCAAGAAGACATTCGAGATGCCAGACTGTGAGATATTTGCCAAGGAGAGCTGCATAACAGGGAGTGGTACCAGCCTAAGAAAGAGAGTATGTTGCAAGCAAAGCTGGAAGAGCTGAGCCATCTAAGCCCTTTGGAAGTCAAGTCCCAAAAAGCACATGGAGCTACAGCGACTTGTGTTTTGCCCTGCTGGTTTTCAGTCTTGTTTTGGTCTAGTATTTCCTCACTATGCCTCTATTCCTCCCTTTTGGAATGGGAATGTGTATTCAGTACTCTGTACGTTGGGAGTTTGTAATTTGCTTTTGATTTTATAGGAGCTTAACAGTTGGAAGATTGGCCTGATCTCAGAGAGATTGGACTGTAGACTTTTTGTTTTTTTTTTTTTTTTGTATATGATTTTTAAGGTTTGGACTAAATGCAATTTGCATTTTATATGGTCAGGAGCTATAGGGGCCAGGGAGTGGAATGTGTGGTTTGAATGAGTGTCCCCCATGGGCTGTAAGTATTTCAGCATTTGTCTCCAGTTTGGTGGCACTGTTAGGGAGGTCTTAGAAGGAGTGGCTGTGCTAGAGGAAGTACGTTTTTGGGGGCAGGCTTAGTGAGTTTAACAAGCTCGTGGTCTCCAGTCTTCTCTCTCTGTGTTTCCTGTGCTCATTTGTGAGATGTACCCTCAGCATTGCTGCTCCAGCTCCAGCCACCATGCCTCTGTCACAATGGACTCTAATTCCCTGGAACTGTCAATTGTAAGCTCAAATAAACTCTTCCTTTTATAAGTTCCCTTGTCAGGTGTTTTATCACAGCAACAGAAAGTGACTAATTTTTTTTTTTTTTTATTTTTTTTTGTTGAGAATTTTTGCATCTATGTTCATAATAGGAGATGGGTCTATATTTCATTTTTGTTTGCATCTTTGCTGGCCTCATAGAAGGAGTTTAGGAGAATTCCCTCTGTTTGCAATCTTCTAACAGTTTGAGTAGCAATGGTTGTAGGACCTGTTAAATGTTTTTATGAATTTCTGCCATGAAACCATCTAGACTGGGACTTTTTTTAGTAGGGAGGTTTTTAATTACATTCTTCAATTTCCTCAAAATATTATGGGTCTTGTTTAAACTGTCAATCTCTTCTTGGTTAAGCTTTGTTGGTTCCTAGGGTTTCAGAAATTATCCATTTCTTTCTAGTTTCAAACTTTTTGTAGATAAGGTTTTTGATATAATTTTTGAAGTATCTCTATGATTGTCTGGATCTTTTTTCTTTGTCAGTCATGATGTTTCCCCTTTCATCACATAATACTATTGATTTGGAGTTGCTCTCCTCTCTCTCTCTCTCTTTTTTTTTTTTTTTTTTTTTTTTTTTTTTTTTTTTTTTTTTTTTTGGTTAACTCAGGCTAGAGGTCTGTCTATTTTTTATTTTTTCAAAGAACCAACTGATTCATTGATTTTATGTTGTTTTTGTTCTTCATTATTTCATTGATTTTTGCTTTTATTTTTGTTATTTTTTCCTGTCTGTGGGTTTAGGGCTCATTTGTTGTCTTCTTAAGTGTTTTTAGCTGCAGTGTCAGGTTGTTTATTTGTTCTCTTTCTGTTTTTTTGATGTGGGCACTTAGGGCTATAAATTTTCCTCTCAAGACTGCCTTTAAAATATGCCACAGGTTTTGTTGTGTTGTATTGTCTTTTTTGTTCAGTTCCATGAATACTTTTATTTCACTCTTTATTTCTTCTCTGACCCATTCATTGTTCAGGATTGTGTTGTTTATTTAGTTTCCATGTGTTCTTGTAGCTAGTTGGACTTGTTCTGGGGTTCATATTGAGCTTTATTGCACTGTAGTTTGATAGAATGCATGGAATAATTTCTATCCTCTTGTATTTATTGAGGTTCCTTTTGTGCCCCAGTATGTGGTCAGTTTTGGAGAATGTTCCATGAGGTTCTGAGTAGAAAGTATATTCTCTGGTTTTTGGGTGGAATACTCTGTAAATGTCTGTGAGGTCCATTTGGTGTATTGTATTGTTCAATTCTGATGTCTCTTTGTTTATTTTTTGTCCTGTTGATCTATCCAAGAGGCTCAGTGGGGTGTTGAAGTCTCCCACTATTAGTGTATTAGGATTAATCTGTGTCTTGAGGTCCTGCAGAGTTGTGTTTATAAAGTTAGGTCCCTTAGTTCTTTCCAACGATTGTCATTATCACCCTCTTGGTACTTGTTGAGTTTTTCATTCTCTTCCCTTAGTTCTCTCATTTCTTTGAATATGTCCACAATTGTTTTTCTAAAGTCCGTGTCTTTGTTTCCTTCAAGGGAGATCTCGTTGTCGAAGTCTTCTGTAGGGTTGGTAGAGTTTGGTGAGGATTTATTTTGACCTTTTCCCATGTTGGCTTTTGTGTGTGTGTGTGTGTGTGTGTGTGTGTGTGTGTGTGTGTGTGTGTGTGTGTGTCTTTGGTGTGTGAATTTGTTTATTTGTTTCTTTGGGTTCTGGTGCCTGAACTTTGGCCACATAGCTAGATCCTCTGCACCACCACTTCCCTAGGGTGGTCTTTTGTAGTTTCGTGTTCTGTAGGACATGGGTGAAGTCCACTTGACCAGCGGGGAGCACTGGTCTTGTGGAGTGCAGCTAACTCCGCTCACGTCCCATGCTGGGGCCAGAAGGTTGGGAGGTCCCGGCGATAGGAGACCTCTATGGGGCACAGGGGTGCCCAAAGTCCCCAGGAAGGAAATCCTTTGCAGTTTGGCGTTCTGCAGGATATGAGTGAAGTCTGCTAGCCCAGCAGGGCACATGCTGGTCTTGTGCTGTGGGGAGCACAGCTAGCTCCGAGCATTTTATTTTCTAAATGTGCACAATAGAGCACATTTGGGCAACTTGGTTTTTAGATTTATCATATCACATTTTATTAACAAAGACAATTGGATTGGAAAAATGTATCTTATTTTCTAGTCAAAATTTCAATGATAAGAATCAAGCAAACATGATGACTTAAAATGTAAAAAGAAAAAAATCTTTTAAAATAAGAGTGTACTTGCAGAGGACCCAGGCTTGATTCCCAGCACCCACATGGCAGCTAAGAACCATCTTTAACTCAAGTTCCAGGGGAATCCCATGCCCTCTTGTGACCTGTGTGGCATTGCATGATGTGGGTGCACCAACCTACATGCAGACAGTACACTCATACACATAAAAAATGATAAATAAATAAATTTTAAAAATAAGAGTGTAGTTTTTATTTGTGTTTCTGAAGAAGAGATTGGGATGGAAAAATATTTTTTTTCTGAGCTAAATGATTATTAGCTTTTGTTTTTTTTTAGAAAGATTTATTTTATCATCTATATTTCTTCTCTTTACTTAAAATTTCTCTCATTATTTCCAGCAAATACTTAAAACAATTTCTTATTTCCATGTATGGAACAGGAAATGAGGACAATGAAGAAAACTGTGAAGTCCATACTATTGCACTTTGTGGATGGATATGGAGTTGGAAGTGGTAAGGCACGGGCAGGGTAAGATAATCTTGAAAGAGGATACATGTTTACAAGGGGGGCGGGTGGTGAGGAAGATCTCTCGGCTCCTCCTCAGTTTTCTGTGTCCTGCATTCTATTGCTAGGTATGAGAACTTGCAAACTAGATTTCTCAAACACCCTTATCAGTTAGCTTTTGGTTTGGTGACAAAGTGGGTTGGAGTAAGAAAACGTTAGCTCTGCTTTCTGTTGCACCCCTGCAAGGATGGCTCAGCAGTGGCAGCTGCTGAGTGTGGCTTCAGGTGCTCTCCCAGCCTTGTTCACCAGCCTGGTTTCCAGATGTGGCAGTTGTAGGCTCAAGGCAGTTCCACTTCCATTGCATCTCTCCCTGCTTTACAGAAGGGAATGGAATTCCCTTTTGGGAATTAGGGGTTGGGATGGGAAAGTTAAAGGAAGACGTTAGGGGTAGGGATGTACAAAGAGCAAGGGAGAGTGCAGGAAAGGGAAGGAGGCTGAGGAGGAGTTTGGTTGGTGAAGTGCTTACTACATAAGCATAAGAACCTAAATTCACTATTTGCACAGAAGGACATCTGGGTTTGGGAGCTTGACTGGATAGGGCTTAGCTTAGACGTTGTAATGGATGAGTTCTGATGGGGGTTGGGGCCTGGGGGGGGTTGGGTTTGATTGAGAACCATTGTATGAGTTGTACAAATACTCAATGAAAAATAAATTTGGCAGTAGTAAGGGGGAGTGCAGACAGATGGGGAGGGGCTCTAAATAAATATAATCAAAATGTATTGTATGAAATTTTCAAACAGTTAATAAAAATGGAAAAGCTGTAAAAAAATAAAGAAACTAAATTCAGATCCCCAGCACTCCTGTAAAAACCTGGGAGCAGTTGTGGGTGCCTATAATTCCACTGCTAGAAAGAGACAGGGGATCCCTGAGGCTGCCACCATCCACAGTACCCAACCAGCAGGCTCCAGGGTTTAGTGATAGAGCCTGTATCAAAAATTAATGTGGAAATGATTGAGGAAGACACATTGCTTTGACCTCTGGCCTCCATGTACATGCATATACATCTAAGAATACACATCAAATAAATAATTTTTTAAAAGACCAGGTAACAGAGAGTGAAAAATGATCAAAGTGAGTTATATGTGTGAATGGAAAGTCACAATGAAACCCATTACTTGGTAAAATATATACTAATATAGTTAAAGTGCAATGGACTTCTAGAGCTACTAATCTTATGAGTCAATGAACCTTCTTTAATTCAAGAACATGAAGATGTTGTAAACAATTCTCTTTTATGTTTTAAACTAAAAGCTTAAACAGTGAGTGATGTCATAGTCAGCAAAGTTCCAATAACCTTGGAACTTTGCTGACTATGATAGTAAGCATTATTGTAGAAAATTTCAAAGATATTGTAGAAAATATTAAGCATTATTGTAGAAATTTTCAAAGAAACCTATATAACAAATGAAGCTTATTTTATTGACCAAAGCATTTAAAAGAAGAATGTTTTTGAAGAGTAAAATTATGAAAGATCACATAGTAATGAAAACACAAAGAAGCACAGGTATGGGGAAGACCAAACAGAGAGGTCACATTGGAGATCACTTTCCGCATCATATTCAGAGAGAAATCACATTAAATCACTTTCTAAGTCTTCTCAGTTAATGCAGAACTCTCATGCCTGATGAGTTTTCACAGATCTTCTCATTCAATGTTCTGAGCAAACTTGCACAATTCTAGTTATTACTATTTTGAGCTTTGAATTTTCTAGGTTGAAAAGGATGACTAATGTTCTTGAAGCCACATAGCTGATATTCGTCAGAGTTGTGATTCAAATATAGGTCTGCTAAGAGGCTGGAGATACGGCCCAGTGGTTAAGAGCACTGGCTGCTCTTGTAGAGGACCCAGGTTCAGTTCCCAGAACACACATTTTGGCCAACAACCATCTGTATCTCTAGATCCAGGGATCTGATGCCCTCCCTTCTGCCATCCTTGGGCATTTCATAACACGGGTGTACATACACATATGCAGGGAATATATTCATACACAAAAATAGAAATAATAAAATATATTTAAAGTAGGTCTTCTAAGTAGTAGAGCATTTTGTTTTCTCTGTGTTTGCATTGACTGGACATATCTCAGTGCATCCCAGATCCATGTAGAAAATCAATCTCTATGAAATTGTATCAACCAGAACATTCATGCCCTTTTCTAATCACTCTAGTAGAAGTTTCTAGATGTTTCAGAGCAATTTGAGACTTTCCCTTTCTTTTAAACAAATAAGCTAAAACAAATGATAATGTTCTAATAAGGGGTCTCTTTTGTAAAACAACAGTCAGTAATTCTTGTTTTCTTCCTAGGTAAATTCTGCTTATATAATTAGACCATTAGTAATCTCATTTAAATAGCCTGCTCTGAGTGTTTCCATGGGGCAAGTTCACATTCTTTTATTGTAAGGTCTCATGCCACTATGTTTCTTCCTTCTTAGTATTATTTATGCTCCTAATTATATTTATTTTTCTCTTTATATTTCATCTAGATTCTAGTTATGCTTTTGTATGTTGTGATTTTTCATTGAGCCCTCAGTCCTTATGACAATGCCTAGCAGCTAATAGGCTCTCAAGAAATATTTGTGGGTTGGGTATCTGGATAGGCAGACATATCAACAGAGAGCTGACAAAATGGTATTCACAAATTAATAAGCTAGTTTAGACTGCTTTCGCTGAAGAAAGTTTCACAAATTAGCAAGGACTTAATGTAAATTTTGAAAAGGAGAGAAAGTATCTCAGTACTCAATGTTGAAAACATACAAGCTTATTAATTTTTTGGTCATTAAGTGCAACCAAGAAGACACAGCCTAAATTAAGCTTTAAAATTTTCTTTTTTAACACATATGGGAGATGGGATGTTAAGCAGTGCAGCTAATTAAAAGAAGACATGAAAATAATTTTAAATGAACCACATTCCACTTTCCCTCTGGTTTCTTTTAGTATAATAGATCTTTGAACATATATATGCTTGCATGTATCATTCTCTCATAAGGAATGACTTTTAGAAAAAGATAAAACCATATATGTACCTTTTGCATACCTGCAGAATGTATTAGACATAATGAGAAATGAGCAGTCAGACTTTGTTATAGAGCTAAAAGGCACATTTGTTTCATGGTTTCGTACTAATATCTGAAAAGAAAATGTAGCAGAAGTAGCTACTTGGCTTGCTCAACACACAGGACTTCCTGTCACCTCTGACTTTCAATGTGACAAATTCAGAACTATGACCCCCAACTTGTAGATGTCTCAGTTTCCACTGTGTATATAATTTTCTTTTAAAAATATTTTATTTTTATTCTGTGTGTATGAGTGTATTGCCTGCATCTATGAAAGTACACTCATGTCATGCAATGCCCACAGAGGTCAGAAGAAGGTGTTGGATTCCCCTGGAACTGGAGTTATGGGTGGTTGTTACTTGTCATGTGGGTGCTAGGAATCAAACCCAGGTCCTGTCCTAGAGCAGGCAGTGATCTTAACTGCTGAGGCAACTCTCCAGCTCCAGAATTTTCTTTTTATTACACCAAGGAGATTATACAGCTCTATCAGTCTATTTTGCTTGTACATCACTTTTCCTTTTCAAATTTTTCTCCATGCTCCTCCATGTACTTCTTAAGAACCTTCTTAAGTTTCTAGTCTAAGCCTTTACTGGGAGCTCTAACAAATTAATAAGTGGTAATTGTTCAGCTATTGATTTCTCATCTGATTTTAGATATCATGTTGGGCTTTTCTGGCATGGATACTTCACATAATTTTCCTGGGTCTCCCTCTGGAACAAAGAGACCTCAAAATTGCTTCTGGGCCCTTCCCGTGCCAGCACAGAGAGAATAACTCCTTTGTCACTAGCTCTTCTTCATTCAAATGTCCTCTCCAGTGTTCTTGCTGTAATGCTACTGTCACAGACAAATCCTCTCCCCCTCACTAAGAATGCTCCTATCCTCTTGACTATGTTTCCTTTATCAGATAATTGAGTTAAAGCAAATATGGTCTAGACACATTCTGACAGATGAGACAAGATGACTAAAGAGTGTGCTTTAAGAAATAATGACCAGGAAAGGACATGCTGTTCACTCCTGTCTTCATTACTGAACTCCAGCCATTCCGGAGGCTTGTGCATTAAAACATCTGTGTAATTTGTTCTTAAGGCAATCTTTGTCTAGCATTTGGAAAAATTACCTTCATTTCTAGAAGCAGAGAGAAGAGTTGAAACAGAATAGAAAAGATCAAAAGTCTTAAGTAAGTAGGCACTCTAAGGAAGACTTGCCTTTGTAAAACCCAAAACAACCAGCAAATTCTAAAAAGATTATGTAATTTTATAGAGGATAGAAAAGCAGTAAGGTATGTTGGAAATTACTTGGAAGCAAGAAGCCCTGGGTTCTGGTGCTGGGTGTCTGCTAATTTTCTGTGACACCTCAGGGAGGTCACATAAACTTTCTGGGCTCCATGTCCTCATTTTCAAAATTGGAACTTTCCACCTAGATAGTTTCTGAGGCTTTTTTTTTTTCCATCTGAAGTTCTGTGATAGTAAGACAGAGGATATTTTCATCTGTTGATAATTAACAAAATATCCTGAGTGAGACACTCCCATTGGAATAGCTGGGTTCAAATACTGCCTCTAAGTGTCAGTAATCTCACCTGTAATATGGGGGTTAGAGCAGCAATTGAGAGATAGGGATATTGGTCAATAAAGAAAGATAATTCACATGAAGCCTAATTATGCTGCTCATATGCTGAAGGCTCCCAGATAATAGGCTTCTAATGTGGCCTGAAGTCTTTTCAGAAATACCTAGAAGGGGGCTGGAGAGATGGTTCAGTGGTTAAGAGCACTGGCAGCTCTTGCAGAGGATCTGGGTTCAAGTTATCAGCACCCAGATGGCAGCTGATAACTGTCTGTAACATGAGTTCCAAGTGATCTGATGCTCTCTTCTGATTTCTACAAGCATTCCATGACATGGTTGGACTTACGTACATACAGGCAACATACTCAAACACATAAAATAAAAATAAATAAAAATTTAAAGGGAGGGATGTCCAGGGAGAAAAGCCAAACCTACCTTTGCATTGATTTGTTTGATGAGTTTCTGATATTCTAACATATGTTGAAAGGTCATATATTAATCTATGAAACTTATTTTTTCCTTCTAAATTCTAGCTATTACAATGAATATAATAGTCTTGTATAGAGGGAAGTTTGGGGAATGTGCCTGAGGGAACAGCTAAACTCTACCCTTCACTGAGCTAAAATCTCATGCTTTGGACAGGCTCTGGGCTTCTGGAGAGTTAACCTCAGACCCACATAGTCATCAACTCTGCTGGTAACAAGAATTTAGAGCTTGTTTACCAAAGGATAACCCAACTTTCAAAATTTTTAGCCTCAACTCTTCAGTAAAGCCAACCTATCATTCAAAAGGGAAACCATAGCAGGAACATAGAGCTGTGGTTTCTATGGCAACAATGGAAGTCAATAGCTGTAAGTCACACTTTCATTAGGCTTGATTGCATTTAGCAATTACCATCTTCTCTGGTTCGTTTTGTTTGTACCTGTTCCATTTGTTTAATTGCTATCTCGTTGGGAGAATCTCAAAATACAAAACTATGGGAGCTGAATTTAGATTAGAAACTGTGCAGGTTTTCCTAAAATGTTGGAGAATACTGTTTATCTTAATACAGGCATGTGCTTTGTGAGATCATGGCCTCTATTCTTATTCTACAATCTTCTTTTCCATAGACTACTGCAACTTGGAGATTCTTTGCTTGCAGCGTCTTATTTTATTTATTCATTTACTGTTTTTAAAATTTTTAAATATTTTATTATTTTTATTTTATGTGTATGAATGTTTTATCTGCTTGTATGTAAGTGTATCCATGTTGTGAATCCCTGCAGAGCCCAGAAGAGGGGGTCAGATACTCTGGAACTGGAATTATAGGAGGCTATTAGCTACCATGTGGATGCTGTGAACTGAACCCAGGTTCTCTGCAAGAACAGCTATAACTTGTAACTACTGAGCCATCTTTCCACCTCTATTTTAAAAAAAAATTTGTAAGTTTTTCTTTTTTTAATATTTTAAAAATATTTTATTTATACATTTTTATCAATACTTTTTTATTTTATATTATTCCAAAATATGCATATATACACTCCATACATAAGTCAAAATTAAAAATTCTGAAAATAAACTGTAGATTGATTCCTAAGCACATTTAGAGATTCACATTTTAACAGTAAATTTGCATGCAGGTATAAAGTCCTGTAACTTTACATTCTTTTTTTAGAATATGACTACATCTCCTCCATCTATATATGGTAATTACAATGTGTGAGTATGAGTGGTAGGACAATTCTAGAGCCCATCTATAGATTCACATTGTAATAGTACAGTTGCTTTCAGATACAATGAAATATAATAATAAAGTTGCTCAGTTTGCCTACCAACTGAGGATTTGGTGTTAGCATCCACAAATGAGGGAAACCATTCACCATTTTTTTTCTGGGACTGTGTTACTTCACCTATTTTTAAATTTTTAATCAATGTAATTTCTGCCTCCAATACTATATTTTGACATTTAGATTAAGAAATATTTACATTTTTATTGAATTTTATGTGTATGAGTATTTTGCCTATATGACTGCAAGCGTACTGGCGTGTACAGCGCCCATGCAGTTAGAAGAGGGCTTCAGATCTCCCGGAACCAGAATTATGAAGAGTTGTTAGCCACCATTTGAATGCTAGGAACTGAACCCAGGTCCTCTGCAAGAGCAGTCAGTGCTCTTAACTGCTGAGCTATCTCTCTAGCCCCAAGCGTAACACAGTTGTTAGGCTAAAATCTAGTCTGTTTAATCTACCATGAAAAGCTTGTATCTGACCTTTGCCTTGTCTTCTCATCCTTCTCCTTTCACATACTGTTCCCAGCAATGTCCGTCTTCCTCTGGGTTCTGAGCACCCTCTCAATACCGTGCTCTCACGTGCTCACCTTTCTTTTCAGAATACCCATCCTTCAGCCTGTCAGGTCATCTCCTACTTGTCTTTTGGCTCTCCTTTTCCATGCCACTTTTGGCAGGAAAACTCTTGCAGGCCAGGCCTGGCTTTGGTCTCTCATTATACCATACACTTCTCTCTCAGACCATTATCATGACACCGTTTAATAGCTTCAGTATGAGAATGACTTTGCAGTCTGTAAGCCCTTTGACTCCTGAGACAGTATGTCTTTCCACATCTTGCATAACTGTTGACTCCCCAGTGCCCTTCCAAGACTTAAACATTTGATGGATATCTGTTATATGACTAAAAGTCCTTCATCATATTTGGCCATTAAAGTCATGATTTTAATGTCCTATAATTTCATATATAACTGCCACAAGCTTATAAAGTGCTCTTTGTCCAAGATACATTTATGACTTGATTCAAGACATAGCTTCCTACCTTTCAGAAAAACAAATATTCATTCACTTTGTGTTGGAAAGTTGATCCCCCAACATGATTCTTTTAAAAACAAATTTATTTCAAAAAGTAAAAAAAAAAACAAAAACAAAACCCACAAATGTATTCTATTAAACATTGTTTTTTTAAGTCAGGATAAATATAGCTACTCTAAGAAAGTTTTTGGGGGCTGGAGAGATGGCCTAGCGGTTAAGAGCGCCGACCGCTCTTACAGAGGAACCGGGTTCGATCCCCAGCACCCACATGGCGGCCGAGAACCGTCCGAAACTCCAATTCCAGGAGAACTCCAGTTCCAGGGGAATCCGACGCCCTCTTCTGACCTCCGCGGCATTGCACGACACGGGTGCACAGACCTGCATGCAGACAGTACATTCATACACATACAGAAATAAATAAAATTAAAAAAAAAAAATGTCAAGGATGCCGGGCGTGTTGGCGCACGCCTTTAATCCTAGCACGTGGGAGGCAGAGGCAGGTGGATCTTTGTGAGTCAAGGCCAGCCTGGTCTACAGAGTGAGTTCCAGGACAGCTGGGGCTACAGGGAGACCCTGTCTCAAAAAGACCAAAAAAAAAAAAAAAAAGAAAGTTTTTGAATAAGTTGTAAATTAAAATGTTGAATTCAGTGAAATAAATGGTGTGGCCATGCTACATGCATCTACGGTTTGCAAACAAGTCCCCTGGTCAGATGCCTAGCCCGCCCTGGGCTCCCACTTCACTGCTATGGATATTAACTTGTGTTTTGAAACTCTTCCTTCAAAGGCAGGGAAAATCAGGAGAGATACAGCTTTCTAATATAAGCTTTCCTTACTTTGGGGTTTGTTAGAGTTGGGCCCTTGTGATGAAGACACCTACTCAGTGGATGATACATGGATATATTTTTATTTTTTTTATTAATTTTATTTATTTCTCTATGTGTATGAATGTACTGCCTGCATGCAAGTTTGTGCACCCGTGTTGTGCAATGCCACGGAGGTCAGAAGAGGGTGTCGGATTCCCCTGGAACTGGAGTTCTCCTGGAATTGGAGTTTCAGACGGTTCTCAGCCGCCATGTGGGTGCTGGGGATCGAACCCGGGTCCTCTGTAAGAGCGGTCGGTGCTCCTAACCGCTAGGCCATCTCTCCAACCCACACAGATATATTTTTAAGCTGATGTTTTGACACTGAAACACTTTGAGCTGTCAGTTTACTTATTTAGCAAATAATCAATGCACATGAGAACTTTCCTTTCACCTTTGGATCTTTTATCCCTAATAATTCCATTCATAATTTTGAGTGACCTCCCAATATTGGTTCTCAACCTACTGTTTGGATTGAACTGAATTTCAGGTTTTTAAAAAGTACCAGCTCAAAATAAGAAGTAGGTGGTGATTCTCTATGTCAAATGATTCAGAAAGACATTGGAGGAGGAGAGTTGCCATTTAAATGTCTAGTTCCTTTGTGAAAAGGGTAATAGCTAAGGGAGCCAGAAGCGAAGAAAAACTCATTGAGAGCCACTCCACTGATAGTTCAGAAGAGTGCAGTGCCACGTGAGTGCAGAATAAGGTAAACACTAAACAGCAGATGTTAAACCTGTGCCCTGAAGTTAAAAATCAGCTATTATTGTGACATGGAAGTCTAAAAAGTGTCTGTTCATGTGTCATACCACAACCTCTTAGAATTGAAACCTAAAGCAATAGTCATTTACTTCACACAGTCCTAGAGGTGAAGTGCAGTGTCAAAGTGCTAGCATATTCTATTCTTAGCGAATGTTCTTTCCTTCTTAATGCCCTCACATTGTAGGGGGAGGAGACAAACTTGTTTTCTCTCTCTCTCTCTCTCTCTCTCTCTCTCTCTCTCTCTCTCCCCTCTCCCTCTCCATGCCCTTCCTGACTCCTCCTCCTCCCCTTTGTCTTCTCATTTTCTTCCTTACTGAGGACTTCCCTACTGAGAACACAAGGCTTCATATATGGCAGGCAGACAATATACTACTGAACCAAATCACCAACCCTCTGATCTCTTCTTGTAAAGGCATTGATTCCATTAGGAGGATCCATTCTCATGACCACATCTAAACCTAATCATCTCCCAAAGGATGCAGCTCCTAATACCAGGCTATTGCAGATATAGTTTCAATGTAACCATTTCAAGGAGACATAGACATTGACTTTATAACATGTATAGAAGCATTGTCTCCTATTTCTGGATTTGTCTTATCTCTTTCCCAAGGTGTCCTGTATCTCAACCTTCACACTGGCCTAAGAGCCTTGTGGTCCCTAGGAGATTGCAAAGCAAAGTTGTCAACTGGATAAGCAGGGCTCTCTTGTGGTAGAGATGAACAATACATTGAGAAGTGATGTACAGAGCCAAGAGCAAAGTCAAAAGCCAGGTGCTGGTTGCTGCGAGATCCTGACCACAGACTAACTAATGCTGCTATAAGTCACAGGATACCAATTCATGTTCATGCCTTGTGAGTACACAGCAACATCACAGTCAGTGCATTTAATGTTGTGGCCTCATCTCCCCTACCCATATATCTTTTATTGTAGATCATGTGATTACTTCTACTAACAATATAAGACAGCGACAATTGTTCCCCTCAATACATGTACACAATTGTATTGTTGTTTTCATGTCCAATTGTTGGTGTCGGGATTTTTCAAAGCTATAGAAATATCATGTTGAAGAATGTACTGAACGGCTGGAGAGATGGCTCAGCAGTTAAGAACACTAGCTGCTCTTGCAGTGGACCGGGTTTGGTTCCCAGCACCCACTTGGCAGCTAACAACTGTCTGGAGCTCCAGAGTCCAGAGCTCCAGAGGATCCAATGTCCTCTTCTCATCTATGTGGGCATTGCATGACACAGGTGCACTTCCATGCATGCAAGTAATACACTAATAAACAGGAAAAATATTTTTAAAAGAATGTAGTGAGAAGGACATAGCAAGGAAGAGGAAGAGAATTGGTCAGGATGGGAGAAGAAATAAGGCAGAAACAGAGAGAAGAAGAAATGGGACGGGGATAAAAGAGAATGGGATAGACGGTGTGCTGGATAGCTTTAGTGTCAACTTGACACACCTGGGTTGAGGGAGCCTCAATTGGGGAATTGGCTCCATTGGACTGGCCTGTGGCCATGTCTATGGAGTATTGTCTTGATGAGCCCAGCCCACTGTGGGTGGTGCCACCCGAGGCAGGTTGTTATGTATAATATAAGAAGGCAGGCTGGGCATGGGCCAGGGGAGCAAGCCAGTAAGCAGCATTCCTTCATGGCCTGTCCTTCAACTCCTGCCTCCAGGTTCCTGCCCTGAGTTCCTATGTTGGGCTACCTCAGTGATGAACTGTGACCCAGATGTGAGCCAAATAAACCATTTCCTCCCCAAGTTAGAATTGGTCAGAGTGTTTTGTCACAGCAATGGAAAAGCAAAGTACAATAGATGGATAAAAGAAAATTGAATTATAATTCCCTATATTCTTCTTGGCTCTCTACCCCAATATCTGCTAGGTTAAGAGGGAGAATGCTTTTACTTGTAATTAACTTTAAAAGGAAACTAAAGTTAAAAACTAGATAAATTTATGAAACACTTTTTACTGTCTATTTCTTGTGGTTGTGACAAAATTCCTGACACAAGGAACTGGAGAGAGGAAAATTTTTTTCAGATACATGGTTTTAGAGTACTGTCGTCCATCACGGTGGTCGGAGCAGCTCCGTGTATCTGCTGGAAGAGAAGGCATCAGTTGATCACCTGTTGGTGGGCAAGGCCCGGCTGTAAGCCCCAAAGGCTCACGCCTACTAGTCTCCCTCCACCACAACGTTCCCTAATGGTGTCACCAGCAGGGGGCATTTCAGAGTCAAATATTAACACTATATTCTTGTCAGAGAAAGAAAAAAACAAGAACAAAAACAAAGGCAAACCATTCATCTTATCTGCTGATGATAAGACTTCTCAAAGACTGTACATCTGGACTGAGTCTCATCAGTATGCCCCTAAAGACCTAAAACTAAGATGGGAATCCCTTAAGCTAGAGTGCCAAGCTGAAACTAAGTTATTCTTCTGGCTGTCAGAGAAACTAGCAGAGAGATGACATGCAAACATCTAAAAGTCTACTTTAGTCAGCATGATAATAAAATTCCCTATGCCCTAATTCTCTAGAGGAGAGTAACCAGAGGGAGCCTGGTGTCAACCAATCATCTTTTATGTATTATGCTATTTCTTTATTACTGATAAAACCACTTTATAAACATTGACTGCTATTGTGCCCAGAGGAACACTTGTCTAAATCTTTAGGTGGGATGATTCCAAATTTACTTACTGCTAATCAAAGCCAATTGGGTCCTTCATGTCTCTTGACACTTTGGATATTAGCTATAGTGGACAACAGTATATATCAAGTTTCCTAATACCGACCATCATTATTGCAGACCATGGTCATTCGTTCCTGTTTCCTAGGCCACTCTTTGTGTGGGTCCTTGCTGTATTTTCTTCGTTAATGTAGCCTCAGAAATATTGGAATTTTGTCCGTGCCAATTTCTGTATTTTTCTCCTTTGTGCATTGTCTGCAATGTTCCTTATAGTTTCTTGTGAGGGTTAATCACACACCTAAACTTTAAGGAATTCCTATGAATTCCATCAAAACCCTTATAGTTCTCCAAGTTAAACCTCCAGTTAAGATCACCCCCTCAAAAAAATCCAAAAATGGATATATAATCCACAAATGGGATATTTCTATGTATATCTCAGGATGCTCTGAACTTGCATTACATGGCTTATTGTGCCTTCACCAGTACATGCTGGATCTTCAACTCTCTCTCCCTTGGGAAGCTCCAGCTACAATGATCTCCCTTAAATTCAGAGGCCACCATAAATTCCTTCATGTCTCAGGCTCTTTTGCCATTTTTGTTCATCCTTATGCAGAGGCATGTCATATTTACATGGATTGTCCTTTTCCATCCTTAGCCCTCATCCTGTGTGACTTAAGTGACCTTTGATCATTTTGTTAATTCTTCACAGAATTCACTACCATCTTTACTAGTATCACCCTGGACCTAGTTGGGGTAAGAAACATTGTTTTAACAGAATTTACATAATTTAATAGGTACTGGCAGTGAGATAAAAAAGAAAAAGAAAAGAAAGGAAGGAAAAGGAAGAGAAAGAAAGAGGAAGGAAAGAAAAAAAGAAAGAGAAAGAAAGAAAGAAAAGAAAGAAAGAAAGAAAGAAAGAAAGAAGAAAGAAAAAGAAAAAGAAAGAAATCTGAGGATGGGGCACAAGTTACCATAGAGATAGTAACTACAAGAGGTCATTTACATCCTTAGAACTAGGATGTTAGAATCTTAGAGTCTTGTAAGGCTGGGACCCAGAACTCAGAACGACTTGTCTCCTGGTGGTACCCAGGGAGCTTGGAAGTTCTGAGAGCTGGCTCTCAGAGTTGAAGGGTGTTGTCTGGCTGGCGTAGGTATCTCTGACTGAGTGTAAGGAGACTAGAACTAGAAACTGCAAACAGTCAGCAAAGCTGGAGTCAGTCAGAGGCTGGGGTTCCTGATGTGGAGGAGCTAATTCCTTTTACCTCCTCTTCCTCTCTAAACTTCCTGTCAGAGAAGCCTAATAAGGATCCCCATGGCAAAAATTAAGTTTACTAGGTACTCCACCTAGCCAAGCAAATCAGATGACCTGCAGATGCTTATGTTTAAAGATGAGGCATCCAGATTTATAATGAACAATATTTCTTTATTGATTTTTCTTTCCTTCTAGACAGAATGTATTACCTCTCCCCCCACACACACCACCACTACTGGCAACAAGTCTCTAATTGCCTAGCACACTAACAATTGCACGTATCATAATAAGTACTTACAATAAATATTCATTAGAGAGATGAATAGTGATGTGAATTTATTCAAAATGTTTTCTCAAAACTACTTAGCAAAATGTAGAATTTGATTTTTGACAATTGTACCTCTAGTTTCTCATATGATGTCTTTAAGACTACAAGTATAACAATGAACAAGTTCCTTTCTACTTAGCCAGTGATTTAAGATATTCTCATATTATATTAATAAAAGTGGACAACAAACATTCATTTATTAAAATGTTCAAACAGGCAGCAATACCTACAGGATATTGGAAACAGAAATGTAAATGTAGATTTGAAATGATTCAGGGGACTAGGTGGATCTGAGGCAGGCTCTAGAGGATAAATAAAACCATGGTGGGGGAGGGGCTTGGCAGGTTTTGAGGTGACTCTGATGAAAGCAAAGAAATGACAGGTTGGATAAAATCACTGGGAAACTAAGTTGTGATTGACTTAAAAGTCATGAAAGCCAGAGTGTTGGTTATGAGCAGTGTGTCTTTTGAAAACATGTCATTAAGAAGGGTTCAGCAGAGAAGTGATGAACATTCTCTGAAAATAAAACATGCAACTTCATAGGTCATTGATTGAATATAATTCAGAGCAAAAGAATAAGCTGGAGATGGGGCTCAGCAGTAGAATGGTAGAGTACTTGCTTGTCATATAAAAGGCATGTTAAAGGTTAGTACCTCCACACAGCAATACAAAGAAGGCAGCCTGCTAGGAGACTGTATCAGTAAGCTCAAGCTTGAAAAGGACCATGAAAGCTGTAACAAGAAGTATTTAAACAAAAGAATCTATCTATCTATCTATCTATCTATCTATCTATCTATCTATCTATCTGCCATAGATTTAATCCAGGGCAGACAAGGAAAGTTTTCTAGAATTTGTTGGCAGTGATCAATTTAGGAGTTACAAGGATGGAGATAGAAGACCTGAATTTCAACAGAAGAGCATGATCAGTAATGACATCAGTCCAGTAAAATGCCCAGCAATGAATCTCAGTCCTTTGAAAGATAATAGGAATCTGGAAGAATATATATATCTTCATCTTGAGAAGCTATGGAAGAGATGGAATTCTGGACATTATCATAGAGAGAAGATCCATAGGCAAACTCCTCTAGATTAGATGGCCGAGTGTTTTCATACAGTGATTTGTCATTTGGCTCACCAGCTTTTGGAGGGCCTGCTTCCACGTTTTCATAGTCACCATGCATTTCAGTTCCCTTGGCAGTAGACTTGGGGCTTTTGATTTCCACTGAGGTTTTAGGTCTTGAGCTAGTAACATCAGAACTCAAGCAGAGATTTTTTGTGTAGCATTTTCTTCTGTCACTTCTCCTTTGCAAAAACTTGGGCAAGGTAAATCGATTGGTGTCATGATGTTTCCAGTGCCAAACGCATCTAATTCCACAGACCATCAAGAGTGCAAGAAGGGAGATGCCCACAGTGATGCCCACCAAAGTGTTTCCACAGCTTTTCAACATTTCAGCACAAACAGTGATGTTCAGTGGCTTGGTTCTCTGGTTAATGAATTCACAGGCACAGACAGATGTTAATTCCTTGAAGCCTACTGTGGTTCACAAATGAGTTTGGAAGCTCTTTCAGGCATTTGTTCTTCACATCTGAAAGGATATTATGTGGTAAAGTCTCTATGAAACTGGAGGTAAGATTGAGTAAACTTACTTTCTGAAGATGGCTGTTCTTCTATATGCTGCTGTTCACTTTACAACCATTAATGTTTTAATACAATTGCACTGTATCAGGGGGATTTTATTCCACTCCCTTTTCTCTCAATGGCTCACAGACTGAAGCAGGGAGGAGTACAGGACAAGCAGAGAGTAGATAACTGAAGAAAAGGTTGGATGATCTGCCATTCAGAAACTTGCTATAAATCAAGAACATGTTAATTGTATATGTATTAGTACGTAACATGTCAAATTATAGTTACCATTAAACACAACCATGCAGTCAGTTCTTGATTTTAAAAAAATTTTATTTATTTATGTATATGTATGAATGTACTGTCTGCATTCTGGTTTGTGCACCCGTGTCGCGCAATGCCGCAGAGGTCAGAAGAGGGTTTCGGATTCCCCTGGAACTGGAGTTCTCCTGGAATTGGAGTTACAGACGGTTCTTAGCCGCCATGTGGGTGCTGGGGATCGAACCTGGGTCCTCTGCAAGAGCAGTCAGTGCTCTTAACCGCTAGGCTATCTCTCCAGCCCCAGTTCTTGATTTTTATGTAGAGTATAACATAATCTATTGTGACCAGAGAGTGATGAATCCACCCCTGCTCAAGTCTGTTTGTATTGCTTAGACTTCAACACGGTTTTTGACAATAAGAAGGATCATCTTCCAGTGAAAGGAAAGATCCCAACATCAGTAGGAGGAGCACTCAGAGCTACCCATGTGTGACCACTCCATTGCCTACAGCCTGCTCTTTGAAGCTTTGGTTTAGCAGTGGACTGAGGCTATGCCATTTCCCTGGTCCCTCCTCCTGCTGAAGCCCCACATAGGTCAGTCCATTCTTCAACACAGGACACCTAAATGCAAGGGAATGTGTGTTCCTACCTGGTCAAATAGTGATCAGGGATCAGCTCTTTCCATCTTTCCATTCCTAGAGGAAATCAAAACGCCTGGCACAGAGAAGGCATTCAATCAGTATGTATTTGAATGGAAGATGAAAGTTTAAAATGACCCCAAAACTCAACTAAGCATTTACATTGACAACTTAAAACTCAAGCTATATTCTTTAAAGGTTATACAGCTTGTTCTTAAACTACAAAAAGAGATTTTGAAAGTAAACCAGAGTATCTTTGTTTTTCATCATGATTCTTCTTACATTTTCCAGAAAGTAATTTTGAGTTAATTAAGGTGATTTTGCCGTGTTCTATTGAAGCTTTAAAATATCAAGTAGAGAAATGTGCAGCATCCATTTAGGCTGAATTATCTATTGTAAATGTTGTCAATAAAGCAGCATTAGAATACATTTTCAGGATAGACCTGCGAATAGGTATAGCCCATATATTAAAATATTTTTATTGATTTGAGGATTTCATACAATTATTTTGAGCATATTCAGAACTTCCTCCTAGCTACCTCTACCCCCAGCCCCAATTTCATGCCCTTTATTATTATTTGTCTTTTTTTAAGGCCCACAGAGTGTAATATGTGCTTTCCAAATGCTCTCAGGTAAGGGTCTATCCCCTAGAGTCTGGTCAATTTATCAGGTGTCACATCAGAAAGGAAAACCGACTCTCCCTCTCCCAGCACCTATCAATTGCTAAGAGATCCTTAGTTACGGCTGGGACTTCCTTCCTACCTATATAGCCAACACTTTTAATAGTGTTTGTAGCATTTTTATTGGTCTATTGAATATAATCCTCAATCACATTGAAATAAGAGCTCATTTTGAGTCACTCCAAACACTTGAATGTGGACTATCTCATTTAATTGTACAGCAGTCATATGTGGGTACCATTGTTATCTTCGCTTGGTCATCTATGTCTCTATATTAAGCACTATATACTATTGAATCAGAAATCAGGAAAATTTTCTCAAAATGCTTTTCTCATCAAATATCTATAAATGGTTATTATCACTATATTTATCTTGACTGGCTCTTAAGATTTTGAGATCTGGGAAACATTTATCTCTGAATCTCCAGCACCAGCACTGGCCATGGGAGAGCTAATAATATATTATCTGTTAATAAATGGAGTGATTTGCCTATAATAGCAATAACAACAGTGAGGAAGAAAGGCAAACCTCACAAGAGTGTCCTGCTCTCGGACTTTGCATAAATTTCTTTAAGGTCAGGATAGAATATATCACTGTGCAAATTTTCAATTTGGCATTTCATATAACCAAATGGAATAGGGCATAAGGTTTATTTATAAAACTCTGATAAAAATATAGGGTAAGTAGCATTCCCAACCTAGATATCTCTTGATTTGTGTGTGTGTGTGTGTGTGTGTGTGTGTGTGTGTGTGTGTGTGCCTCTGGGGAGTATATTGGGGTTGAGAATAGTATAATTTGGTCACCACATGAGATTTAAAGTCTGAGCTGGATGTGGTGGCTTAAGCCTGGGGGATCCTAGTACTAGGGAGGCTGAGGGCAGCCTGGGCCCTGTCTAAAACAAACCAACATCAGAAACAAAGCCTACCCTCCAAAAATGGTAACAATAAATATTTATAGATTTATGATCTAAAGCAGGAAAAGTGAGAAGGAACAGTAGTAGTTGGAGAGAGGAAATGTGAATAAGATAACATTAGTAGACTGTCTCGAAAAGACAAAAAAAATAAAAGAAACTTAATAAAAAAAATAAATCAGCCTATAGAGTTCTACCTTTACAAGGTAAGACAGGAGAAAATTGTCAATGGTCAAGTGGCTTTTATGAGTAGAGCCTCATTTTTTTTTTACACATGAGAATAGATCTTCATTATGTAGGTACTTGCCAGCATGTTTGAAATATATTCACAGAATAAATTTCAAATCTTGAGTGGAATGAAGCCATGTTTCAAAAGGTACTAAGTAAACCTGCAACAGAGTAGAATGCATTTTCTGCATCCATGACAGTTGTTCCCTGGGTCCCTGAAGATAAGGGAACAAGCTCCCCTCTCAAGTTCTAAAAGGAGAGCTTATTTTTATCATTTATATTTTGTCCATGTAGAGCAAATATTCCTGTATATCCCTAAAATAAAAAAAAAATGTGGACAAAGAATTTACTGAGGTAAAGAAGGGAAGACTTACAGCCAAGGAAAAATAGCCTTTTCTTCCTTCGAACTAACTTCATATGAAAACCATAGGCGATGTAAAAAAAAAAAAAAAAGGAAAAGTAATAAACATATCTGAGACATTAACCCATCATTGCTCAACACTTGCAGGAGGTCCACTTTGCTTGGCCTGGAAGAAGGGTGTTTTTACTTTGGAGAACAGGAGAACAGCTGCTTCAGCAAGTCACATAATAATTCCTCATTTGTCTCATTTTTAACATCTGATTCTGCCTTTCTATTGGGAAGCAAAGCAAGCACATGCTGTAGGCCCTTAGCTTGCAGGTGCTCATGTCCGTGTGAAGAAACATCAACTGAACCCTTAGCTTATAAATTGTTTCCCCACTAGGACTGCATAAGGCAATTGTCCTAAAACCTGTATTTGACATGAAAAAAACATCACTAATTATTTTAAAATGAATTCATTTCTTACCAGTTTTCATTTCCCAAACACTTTAAATCAGGTTCTCACATCAGCCTGGAGTGCTGGACTGTCTCTGACATGGGTACATCAAACCTGCTTTGGCTGGGACCTGTTCCTCTTTTTACTCTGGTCAGTCACTTCCTTCTTTGCCACCTCCTTTCAGATTATTAAATTCTTGCAGAGTTTCCTGGCTCTTGAGGAAGTTCTTATCAGATACTCCAGAAATAAGATAAATGGCACAAGTTTTAAATAAGATAGTCTGGCCCTTCATCTTTTATGGGTAAAATATTTTCAAGTGTGCTCTAAGTTGATGCTTAAAGCCTGGGTGGTTTTTCTGTTTTGAACAATATTTGCAGTGCTCAGCTTAAAGTCAACTGACATCATTTCAAATATACTTCAGTTTCTTTAAGGAGCCTTTGACAACTGATACAACATAGGCCTTGGATATCTTTGCTTGCTTGCTTGTCTGATTGCTAGAACCATGCTCATTTAAATATGAAGTCCTGATGCCCCCCCCCCCCAACTTGAATCCATACTTGCTGAACTAATGTTATGGTTTTGTTTACATTTATTAAATAGCAGTTTCCAAAAGCATCTTCTGAGGCAATTTATTCTGGGATATGATAGTATTCTTTCAGCAGGCAAGTTTATATTCATTGTTAGGAGGCTCAAAGGTAAACTAGAAGAGCAGGAATCTAGTAGAAACAAACAAAAGAAAGCCTGCAAGAAAGAAAAACTGCTATTAGTACTGCTTAGTAACTACTCCATCTGTTGCTAGCACTAAGTGTTCACAGCCGTTAGTGTGATACTCAGAGTCCTGACAATAGCCTTACTGGAGGAACACTGCAGTTAGCCCTAGTTCATAGGTAAATGGAAGCAGAGCAGGTGAAACAACCTCTCCTCAATGCAATTGTCCCAGCACTTGTGTAGTGAACCATTAACTTACCATCTTGATGGACTGAATAACCTGTTTCCACGTGTGGAATCTTCATTTAATATTGTCTCCCATAGTCATCTTCCTGGCATACTAAAATAGAAGATAATGAATTAAACAGATTATAGAGAAATTAAATTACATGGATGATATGGAAGTCATCATAAAAATCGTGCCTTTAAGTGAAAACCCCCACCGTCTCACTCATCGTGGCTAAGGTAAAAAATAAATAAATAAATAAAAATAAAAATAGTGCCTTTTAGATTGTACCAGAACTTCTTCAACCAAAGAGGATTAACTTTGTATAAGGTGGTTTAAAAGAAGAGGGGTGTTGGGAATACAGCTCAGGGTTAAGAGTATCCACGGTTCTACAATCAATACCCAGCATTAGAAAATGAAACAAGATTAAGTTCTTGAAATGCCACTCTGACAGTGGAAGAACAATACTTGGTATATGTTGAGCACTGACATTGTTCTGAGCCACAGGGATGGATGCAAAGGCGAATCCACACCTTGGAGCATCTGAAGACCACTACAAGAAAAAGCTGCTGGGGCCACACATCATTTCAAACCAAGGTAGCAAATCAAAGAATGACATAGTTACAGGGAACATCAGGTGACAGGAAAGAGGCATCTAGCTCGGGGTGGTCAGAAAACAGAGGCATAAAAGTTCAGAGGTATAGAGCGATGGCTCAAGAGCACTTGCTGCTTTTACAGAGGACCCATATTCAATTCCCACATGGCAGCTAACAACCATCAGTAACTCTGGTTCCTGGGGTTTCCAATGCCTCTCTTGACCTCTGGGGGTACTCTGTTCCAAGGTGCACTTACATGCAGGCAAAACACTATTTTGTGCATGAACAAAAAATAAGAATAAATAGTTGGAAAAAAATGAAGCTCATGGGAAATGAAGGCAGTTACTCTATTTAACCATACGTTCTTTTTTGACATTTGAACTGAATAGTGTTAATGACAATAGACATGTACAAATGTTTGTGTGTATGTGAATTCTATTTGAAATTTTGCCAGACCAATAGGATTTTCCTGGATATTCTATAAAGGACTCAATGGCTTCATGTTACTTGATAAGGATAGCACAGACATCTACATTTCATCATAAATAATTATATTACTCAATAAAAGTAGCCTACTTAGCAGCTAGCGGATTCTTTAATATAGATCAGCTTATGAAATTGATCAACAAAACAACCAGATTGTTAGCAGAATGAGTCACTGCCTTCTAAGCAGCAAGGTTTTATTATGTGTCTGAAAAGCTATGAAAAATTTAAAGTGAGGAAATTACAAATGAAGGTGAAGAGGGAAGGCAAGAAGGGAAAATGTCAAAATAAAACCACTGTTAGTTAGGCTAAGACATCCTGCTAGCAGCTGGCAAAATTCAATTAGGCAATTCTTGCCCTGCACAAGATAGATTTTAGTGGAAGATGTCTCGGATATTTCTTAGAGTGGGAATATATTTACAAGCCTGGAAGGCTATCAAAATCCTTTATGACATTTCCAAGTGTAAATTCTTGGGACCTCAGTGATTCTGCTTCTTTGGGTCTTCAATGGGGCCAGCGTGTCTTTATTTTAATATAAGAGCAGTGCCCCTGTGAGAAGAGGTTAGGGGAATGATATGTGTTACAGACTGTGAAGGGAAAATTACTTTAAAATGATTTTATACTCTTCTGTACTATTCGGTATTTGTTCTGGATAGCTTTAGTTGTCAACTTGACACACCTGAGTAGACAGAGCCTTGATTGAGAAATTTGTTCCATTGGACTGGCCTTTGGCCATGTCTGTGGGGCATTTTCTTGATTTTTGAGTGATGTTGGAGGGCCCAGCACACTGTGGGTGGTGTCACCGCCTAAGCAGGTTGTTGTGTGTTGTATAAGAAAGCAGGATGATCATGGGCCAGGAGGGCAAGCCAGTAAGCAGCATTCCTCCATGGCCTGTGTTTCAGCTCCTACTTCCAGGTTCCTGCTCTGAGTGCCTACCTAAGTGATTACCGTGACCCAGGAGATGTAAGACGAATAAGCTCTTTCTTCCCCAAGTTAGTATTGGTTTTGTCACAGCAATTGAAGGCAAACTAGAACAGGGTTGGGTCCATTTTCTATGTACCACCTTTGTAATAAAAACAAATAGTAAAGTCTCCTGAGATAATTTTGCATTGCATCCAGATTTAGTGACAAACAAACCCTCTGGATGATGTACAGCCATGTGCTGAGATCTGTTCCACACCTTCCAGCTTTGCAAGTGGAAACATATGACTCCTCACATGCAGGATGTGCAGGCACAGTGGGCCGACTGCATCACTTTGTGGATGGACACTAATCTAGCCTCCTATTCTCCACCAGGACATGTCAAAGCAGCCTTGCAGGAGTCCAAGTATTACTAGATTCTTCTTCAGACTGGCTGTTCCATTCCACATCCCTGGTAATATTCAGGAGAATTTCTCTCAGGAATATTGGTAAATGGAAGCTTGGAATTGCTGAATATGGGTATTTTTCAGTTTTACTGAATTCTGAATGGCTATCTCCTATGGTGTACCATTTATACACAAGTTTTAAGAATATATGAGACTTCTCCTCTTTTCCTTTCCAGTATCTGGTCATCAGCACTTTACAATATTTGCACAAATGGCAGCTGAAAACACCAGTATTGTTTGGTTTGATTTTCACTTCTGTGCAGTTGAGCATTTTAATTGCCCTTGACCTTCCTCTGGTAGGGCAGGGTATGTTGTAGGAATCAAGCCAAGTGTCTTTTCATCCTTCACTTTTTTTAAAAAAGCTAATTTGGTACTCCTTGATTTTTGTAAGGGAATTTGAATTTAGTAAACCATTTTAGTTTCTGGGAATATCATAGAACTCTAACTTGGATATAAACACCTAGCCATAGGAAATTAAGGGAAAGGACAATTAGGTTCAAAACACCATAGAAAATCAGCTTCAAGAGGTGTTGATCCACCAGCGTACCATGTAAAGCCATGAAATCTGTCCCGCTAAACACTTTGCAGAGCTAGAATTATGCACAGTATCATGCTTTATTTGGCAACTTAGGAAGGCTAGACTATGGTCCAGAGCTAAAAAAAAAAAAAAAGGAGACAATAAAAGAAAAACAAAGTAAAAGACCCAGTATTTCACCCTAGGTGTATGCTATAAGGAACATGTGTCCTTTTGCTTTATAACACTTGGTCATAGTGTCTAAAACTTACAGCAATAAGTACCTTGTATGTCCATGAATGGCAAACATGAATAAATCATAGCAAGTTCATTAAAATGGACAATATATAGAAATAAAACGAACACACTACTAATATGCATGGCATTACAAATCAATATAATGTGGGACTAAAGAAGATGTGCACCAAAGGAGTGCATGCTATGTGATTTCATTTATGGGAGATCAAAACCACATACAGCTGTCTATGAATATATGATGATTGAAGTCAGAAGATTGGGAGTTGCTATAGACTTGGAAGTGCTATCAACTTCTCAGATCCTAGAGATGTGGATTATGATCTTCATGGTAGTTATAATAGGTACCTCTAGAAGACTATTCATTAAATTGTATGCTGAAGATTGTGGACCTTTTTATACATAAGAAACATATAATTGTATCTCAAAGAAAACTATATTGGCAGTGAATAGTACATATATTTTTACTATAAAACCTACTTAATTGTAGTGAACTCAGAAATGACGCATCATGCCTCTGGAATAACATAGCCACTCAAAACATGCCCAGGCCCAAACTCTCCAGCCGAATGAACATCTGTGTAGTTAGAACGGCCATCCTGAAGCCTGGGAGCTTCCCATCAATTTTTTCCACCACAAAAAAGAAAAAAAGGAACATGGTAAAGTTAAAACTAGGACAACATATTCTGTGTCCTCACCCCCCGCTCCTATCTGCATTCTGTCCTTCTTTAACAGCTACTAGTGCTTCTCTGGTTCTCCTTCCTAAACATCACACTGTACTCACACAGATCATTGTGTATATATATATATATATATATATATATATATATATGCATGCATACATTGAGGGATAGGATCCACATATGAAAGAAAACTTTTATTCATTTTGGTTTTTGAGATTAAGTGACCTTACTTAATATTATATACTCTAAGTCTGTTTTCCTGAAAATGTTGTGATTTCATTTTTCTTTAGCACTGAAAATGGAACGTTATTATAATAGTGCAATATTAGTCAACTCTACAGGAAGTTTTAATAAGCATTGAAATTAAGACAATTTGTATTTTTTTTGGTCTTTTTGAGACAGGGTCTCCCTGTAGCCCCAGCTGTCCTGGAACTCACTCTGTAGACCAGGCTGGCCTTGAACTCACAAGATTCACCTGCCTGTGCCTCCCAAGCGCTAGGATTAAAGGCGTGCACCACTACACCCAGTGACAATTTGTATTTTTTAAATTTAATATTATGATTATTAATTTGACAAGCTGATCTAGCTGCTTGTGCTACAGAATACTGTGGTAAGTTGACAGTAGATTTTTGAGCTAGACAGTTTCTAAGTTCATCTGGAGTTTCCTGAGTCTAGAGGTTGGCCAGGCTGTGGATGAGGAGGACTGAGTCCACTGTTGCTTTGAACCTCAGCTTAAAAGGGGTCTGTATTTTCCAAGATTATGAATCTCACTGATACAGGGAGATTTATTCCAGTTTTGTGCTCCCAAACAATTGTTTACAACCTAAAACCGTGGAGGCATCAAGTAATTTAACCTAAAAAATTTCTGGCATCTTAAGTTAAAAAACACAACTATGAATCTTGTTTTGTTCATCATAAGAGAGCAATGGATAGTGTAATCTCTAAAGTTCCCCAAATAGTGCTTCCTTCAAATTTTTCTAATTTCAAAGAAACTATATAAAAATGGGGAGCACAAGAAGATATATGAAACAGGGCTTAATGTTTAACATGTACTTCCTTGTAGTTCAACACCACTTTTTCATCATAAGTCTTTCCTAACTGCTAGGCATATCAGATAACAGAGCTTGGGGCTTGCTTCAATCAGTTGAACAACACTCCTGCTTCTTCCCAAATTCTTCCCCTTTTAAAATAATAATAAAAAATAAATATTGAAAAGTCGAGTTACCACTGAATATGAAACGTGATTCATTTTACTCCTTCATAAACACGGCTCTGTGCTGCAAAGTTTAGCATTTCTAGAACTTAGGCTGTTTCTAGAGTTAGATGAACAGCAGTTTCAGCAGATTTGGTTAATAATAGCCCTCAAAGTAGATACTGTTGAATTCTACCAATTTCTTCAGGAAATGATGAAAATAATAGAACTTTTAGTAATTGGTCGTAGTTTGAGACTGCGCACAGAAGTCAGGCTGGAGTTGGAAATCCCTGGTTCCATGGCAACTTTGCCCACATGACACTGTCAGTCACATCTACCACTTCAAACTTGGTGGGGTGCTAGATCCTCCAAAAACAGTACTGTGAGTCTGTGCCCTGACCTCCTGTGTGACCTCACTGACAGACTGATTCAGGGCAAGAAATTCAGAGAGGGGCTGCTTTCAATTCACTCTGTTTTTTTTTTTTTACAAATACAAGTGATGTCCAGTATGAGGCTCGTTCCTCCAGAGCAGAACAAAGCAAAGAAAATAACAAAACTAACAGAATGGGGTTGGGCAGAGTATGTATCTCTAAGGGTCTGGTAATTGTAACACACTTTCCTTCCTCATTGGGAATCATGTTTGAGCCAGGCCACCCTCAGATAAATGTTGCTGAACATTTGCTGAGAACCCAAGGGCACTAGAGAGGGACTGACAAGATTGCGGTCCCAGCTAAGCCAGAGCTTCTCCTGCCAAAGCTGATGCTGCTCTTCCACGTAGACCATCATCTTTGCATTTAGCTCTCTCAGGAAGAGATTAAGCTGACGTTACACTGTCCCTTCTTAACAGACATATCTTTCATCGTGATCTCCACCCCCTAGTCAATTGTATGATAAATTATTTCTTCTTTGAAACAGGCTTGTCACCCAGAGGAGATGAGATTGCAGCCCAGCTGTGCAGTGGGTCTCCCGAGGTGTGACATTCCTGCAATGGTGGAGTTCCCATGGAAGGTGAACAGGATTTTGGAAGTCTGGGACTTTGGGAGGGCAGAGACATATAAAAGACCCACCATATGAGGCTGGGTTCTCTCTGACCATCTTTTGAACACGGGCAGAGGGCACAAGGTTTTTGTGACAGATCTCTGAGTGGCCATGTTGACCTGGAAACCCAGCTGCCTCTGGGAGTCCAGTGAGTTTATGCTTCCCAGTCATTGTGTAGCCAATCTCAGTAAATGCTGGTCTAGTTTGAGATTGGAGAGATCTTTCCATTGCTTTGTCTAGCAACTGGGAATCAGGACACTAGCGGAGGTGGGCGGGACTGTGGGGGCCTGCGTGCATGGCTGAAAGGCTGTGGGGCACCCCCACCCTGAGAGGAAAATTTCTCTGCAACGATTTGGCATAGTCACAGCAGGATTAGGCAAAAGCAAGTTCATAGGGGAAAGTGATGGCAGAATACCCTTTATGGGGAAAGCCGGAGGAACATACACAGGGCATGGTGGGGCGGTTTGGATTGTTTGCTCAGCATTTGCCCGGCCAGCTCAGGGCTTTTGTGGCTGCCACTACATGGATTGTGCAATTAAGGAATTAGAGAGAAGCTGGGTAGGCCGATGGAGTCAGTGGGACAGGTTCCTGGCTGGTCGAGAGATTCTGAATGGTATGGAATAGCAGGTTTACTGGACCGGCGCTGCGTGAATTTGGAGATGTTTTGAAAACGACAGATGGCTTGGAGCAGACTGTATGAGCCCTGAAAATGAAGATCAAAACCAGGGTGTGCAGCAAGCCGCAGCACAGGTGTCCTGAATCCTACTGAATGTTATTAAGGAAATATCTCAAGTAGGAGAGATGGCCCAAAAAGAGATCAAAGATTTAAGGGAAAAGTTGGAGCAAGCGAAAACCAAGACGTTGGCCTCTGGTCTCATCAGTAAGTTGCATAAAAGGGAAAAGGAGGTAGAAATGTCAGCCTGCTGCCTTTTTTTTTTTTTTTTTTTTGCAGCTAGAAGACCCAAGAAAAAAGACAGACAATGAAAAAAAGGAGAATGACATAGGGGAAGTGCCAGATGCCCCGCGGGTTTGACCTTTGATACAAAGAAAGGAAAACCCCATGTCTCAGCTTGCTAAGGGTGGCTTTAGGGATGGCCCAGAGCAGGAAGCTAAGGCAGTCAGGGAGCATTTAGCATTGCAATTGTTGAAACTGGGAAACATTTTCAAGCAAGAGATGAAGAAGCCTCTCACCACCTTGCTTGTAAGGCTGTGGGACCTGGGAGTGGGTGAAATTATTTGAAGTGCTGTAGAAGCAGGAAAGCTGAGTACTATGACCACCATCCTGCTTTGAGACATAAGCTGCATAGCCAGAGACAGCATAAGGAGAATAAGTCCTGAATGGATTGGCTAATAACAGCCAGCATGGTCATCCACAACAGAAATTCCCCTACATACCAGGGGATGGAAAGTGATAAAAGAGGGACAAACGCTACCAAGAGAACTAGATATGAGGAAAGCAACATACAGTACCCAGTGTACTGGGCCAGATAGAGGTGTGTTCACCAGTGAAGAGAAAGCCTGATTTGCTAGACCTGGTGGTGCACACCTTTGATCCCAGCACTCCGGAGCAGAGGAATGGCAGACTCTATGAGTTCAAGCTCAGCAATGGTCTACAGAATGGAGTTTCTATTTGCGCCAGCTGGGGTCTACAGGGTGACCTGTTTCAAAAACACCAAAAAAAAAAAAAAAAAAAAAAAAAAAAAAAAAAAAAAGAAAAAAGAAAAAAAGAAAAGCCTGATCGAACAAGGACCTCCAGAGTGGTATGAAACTTTAATGGCTGTGCTGTGCCCCTTGACAGGACAGAGTCTGTATGAAGTAGGGAAGGCTATGTCGAATCTAGGTGACTTAGGCCAGCATGTAATATATGTCTATAGAGAGTGAAGCAACCTAGAGGAGATACAAAAAAAGGCTAACAAAAAAGGAACTCTGCTTGGATTAATAGGAGGCAAATATGGCTGGATCTGTGTAAAGCCAAAGTTCCTAAAGAAAAAAATGATAAAAAGCCAAATTTTCCACTGAAAAGCCTCTGGAAGGCTTTAAAGTCTAAGGAACAGTTCACAAGAGGTGTACCAAAACTAAACTGTTCAACTGTTGGGGGGGGGTGGATAATGAAACCCCCCAAGGTAAACAGAGTAATTTCCTTTGCTGAGAAAATTCCTGCTAGGGGTGGGAGCAGCTTTCCTGGCTGGGGCCTCTCCCAGAAGCCAGGTGGTATCAGTAAAAAGAAAGCAGTTGTTTTAACTATAGCCAGAAGTCACCCAGGGCCTGCCTGACCCTGCTAATCAGCAAATAGACAGCAGAGGCAAAAGGAGACACATCCCTCCTTGGCCCTGTGCAGGGCTAGGCAACCTGAGCCAGGACCAATGAGTCTATCAAAACCAGAGAAATACAGGAAGGCTGTGGGCTATAAACCCAGGATAGCCGAATGGGCTCAAGAAAATGACTACGGTGCTGAAGAACTAATACATTAATGCCTCTCATTCATGCTGTTGTACCCAACATGGATCTTTTGAGACAACAATTGGCACAAATAGATAAAATTTTCCCATCCTTTTTTAGACCTGGTTTATATTATGTTTGATTTAATACCTAATGTTATCATGTCTGAGTGTTTTACAGATGTGAGAAGGGTTAGATACATATCCCATATACCCGAAGGAACAAAGATAAAAAGTAAATTCAGTAAGGGGGGGGGGTTACCAGGGCCAGGTATAACTATGGAACCTTTGGGAGCTTTATGGTTAAATAAGTCATAGTAGATAAAGGCTTCAGTACGAGGCAGGTACTGAAGGAGCTGTTGGCTGGGGAGGCTCTGAAAGCCCTCAAAACAAAGGCCATTTTCCCTATAATTTTGGGTACACACAAAAAGTGGATAATAAGACCCTATTGCTGAAGAAACTATGGGATGTGAGTGTGAGAAAGGAAAATTATACTTAGACTTTGCAGTGCAAACAGACAGCTGACCTTCACAGTGCTGAATAATAGCACTACCCAAATCACTGGAAAGAAATGGTCTCTGAAGCCCTATGGACCTCGGGTGCTGCAATTCTTCAAAGATGGAAGTGCAAAAGTGGCTGCCAAGGTGCGTGTGTACCCAGAAAAAAGAGTCTAATTGATCTATGATCCGCTTCTTTGGAATGTAGGACTCGTGACTGATACTGCAAACATAGTGCCCCCTTGTGGTAAAAGACTTTATAGGCCCCTTAAAAAGCTGTAATGCCAGGATTAAGATACCATCCAGCACTTACACTTGTGCTCATAGAGTAACTTGTTATAATGGTTAATGTTTTTTTTTTAATGCCTGTCTTTCTGGTTATTTGTGTTTTATTTAGTAGAGATAAAGGGGAGAGTCCAGAATGAGCCATCAGCTCGTTGAAGACAGAACTCGGACAGACCAGAGAATTTGATGTGTCACCTCAAAGACTATCACCCACCCTTCTAAGGCCCAGAGACTCTTGTGGAAGAGGGTGGCATGTCCAGTTTGTAAGGACCAAAGAAAGGGGGTGGAATGTGAGATAAATGATTTCTTCTTTGAAATGGACTTGCCACCCAGAGGAGCAGAGATTGCAGCCCAGCTGCACAGCAGGTCTCCCATGGTGCAGACATTCCTGCCACGTTGGAACTCCCATGGAAGGTGCATGGGATTTTGGAAGTCTGCGACTTTGGGAGGGCAGAGACATATAAAAGGCCCACCATAAGAGGTTGGGCTCTTTCTGGCCATCTTTCCAGGATGGGCAGAGGGCCCAAGATTTTTGTGCCAGAACTCTGAGTGGCCATGTTGACCTGGGAACCCAGTGCCTCTGGGGCTCCAGTGAATGAGTGCTTCCCAGCCGTTACTTCATAGCCAATCTCAGTAAATGCTGGTCTAGTCTGAGATTGGAGAGCTCTTTCCCTTGCTTTGCCTAGCAACCAGGAATCAGGAAACTAGCAGAGGTGGGCGGGGCTTTGGGGCCCTGCATGCAGGGCTGGGGAGCCCTGGGCCCCTCCCACCCTGAGAGGAAAATTTCTCTGCAACATCAATTTATTGGAATCTGAGGTCTGTCTGTTTACCGTCCTCAGACTGATGCCCCTTCTCTAACACTAACCATGTCGGGACAGTCATTCAATCACGCGTATCCTAGTTTCTTTGTAAAATGGATCTGAGAAGGACAGTGCTCATTAGAGTCCCTCAAGGAATTTTTAGCAATGCTGATGTTAGGGTTCTAGCCACAAAAAAGTCAAAGCAAAATCCTTGACGGTCACCTCAACACTTAGTACTTAAAAGTTTCCTTGGAGTATTTGCAAGTCTTCAGTAAGTCTTTCTACAGCTGTTTACAGCAAATGTATCATCTAGAGTAAACCACTTTGACTCTTTACTTCACTTTTATTCAGTATAAAAAAGGAACTTGAAAGTGTTGCAAAGGAAAACAATCCACAGTGGACAGAGTTCATCAGAGAAATATATACTACCTCAACTCACTAGAACTTATAGACCGTCTAAAATAGCATGGATAAATTTACATTTGAGAGCACTTGAGCACTTGTCAAAGAGTCCTTAAAACATTTCCACAAGTATTTAAAAGGGTGACTACGAGTATCATTCATTGGATTGGAGATGAGGAAAAAGGAGCAGTCAGGTGAAGCAACACACAAAGGATCAGACAGCTCGTGTTAGAGATAGATTTCAAACGTGGACTGGGAGGTGTGAGTAGGGACCACCCCTATGACCATATCCCACTGTAAAATCTGCAGGACAATGACCTCCTGCATCCATCCATTCCTGCGATCATGTCCCACTGTAAAATATGCAGGAAAATGTCCTCCTGCATCCACCAATTCCTGTGACCATGTCCCACTGTAAAATGTGCAGGAGTATGTCCTCCTGCATCCACACATTCCTGCAACCATGTCCCACTGTAAAATCTGCAGGACTATGTCCTCCTGCATCACCCATTCCTGAGACCATGTCCCACTGTAAAATCTGCAGGACTATGTCCTCCTGCATCCACCCTTTCCTGTGACCATGACTCACTGTCAAATCTGCAGGACTCTGTCCTCCTGCATACAACCATTCCTGAGAAAATGACCCACTGTAAAATCTGCAGGACTATATCCTCCTGCATCCACCCATTCCTGAGACCACGACACACTGTAAAATCAGCAGGTCTATGTCCTCCTGCATCCACCCATTCCTGTGACCTTGTCCCACTCTAAAATCTGCTAGACTATGTCTTCCTGAATCCATTAATTCCTGTGACCATCTCCCACTGTAAAATCTGCAGAACTATGTCCTCCTGTATCCATCCATTCCTGTGACCATGTCCCACTGTAAAACCTGCAGGAATATGTCCTCCTGCATCCATTCATTCCTGTGACCATGTCCCACTGTAAAATATGCAGGACTATGTATTCCTGCATCCACCCATTCGTGTGACCATGACCCACTGTAAAATCTGCAGGACTCTGTCATCCTGCATCCACCCATTCCTGTGACCATATCCCACTGTAAAATCTGCCAGACTATGTCCTCCTGCATCCACCCATTCCTGTGACCATGTCCCACTGTAAAATCTGCAGGAATATGTCCTCCTGCATCCATACATTCCTGTGACCTGAACAACTGTAAAATCTGCAGGACTATGTCCTCCTGCATCCACCCAATCCTGTGACAATGTCCCACTTGAAAATCTTCAGTACTATGTCCTCCTGCATCCATTCATTCCTGTGAACATGTCCCACTGTAAAATCTGCAGGACTATGTCCTCCTGCATCCACCCATTCCTGTGACCATGACTCACTGTCAAATCTGCAGGACTCTGTCCTCCTGCATACACCCATTCCTGAGAAAATGACCCACTGTAAAATCTGCAGGACTATATCCTCCTGCATCCACCCATTCCTGAGACCACGACACACTGTAAAATCAGCAGGTCTATGTCCTCCTGCATCCACCCATTCCTGTGACCATGTCCCACTGTAAAATCTGCAGAACTCTGTCCTCCTGCATCCACCCATTCCTGTGACCATGTCCCACTGTAAAATCTCCAGGACTATGTCCTCCTGCATCACCCATTTCTGTGACCATGCCCCACTGTAAAATCTGAAGGACTATGTCCTCCTGCATCCACACATTCCAGTGACCATATCCCACTGTAAAATCTGCATGACTATATCCTCCTTCATCCACTCATTCCTGTGACCATAATCCACTTTAAAATCTGCAGGACTATGTCGTCCTGCATCCACCCATTCCTTTGACCATTTCCCACTGAAAAATCTGCAGGACTATGTCCTCCTGCATCCAACCATTCCTGTGACCATGTCCCACTGAAAAATCTGCAGGACTATGTCATCCTGCATCCATCCATTCCTTTGATCAAGTCCCAATGTAAAATCTGCAGGACTATATCCTCCTTCATCCACCCATTCCTGTCACCATGACCCACTTTAAAATCTGCAGTACTATGTCCTCCTGCATGCACCCATTCCTGTGACCATGTCCTACTCGAAAATCTGCATGACTATGTCCTCCTGCATCCATTCATTCCTGTGACCATGACCCACTGTAAAATCTGCAGGAATATGTCCTCCTGCATCCATTCATTCCTGTGACCATGACCCACTGTAAAATCTAAGGACTATGTCCTCCTGCATCCACCCATTCCTGTGACCATGAGCCACAGTAAAATCTGCAGAACTCATTCCTCCTGCATCCACCCAAACCTGTGACCATGTACCACTGTAAAATCTGCAGGACTCTGTCCTCCTGCATCCACCCATTCCTGTGACCATGTCCCACTGTAAAATCTGCAGGACTAAGTCCTTCTGCATCCACCCCTTCCTGTGACCCTGTCACAATATAAAATCTGCAGGACTGTCCTCCTGCATCCATTCATTCCTGTGACAATTTCCCACTGTAATATCTGCAGGACTATGTCGTCCTGCATCCACCCATTCCTGTGACCATGTCCCACTGTAAAATCTGCAGGACTATGTCCTCCTGCATCCACCAATTCCTGTGACTATGACCCACTGTAAAATCTGCAGGACTTTGTCCTCCTGCATCCACCCATTACTGTGACCATGTCCCACTGTAAAATCTGCAGGACTATGTTCTCCTGCATAATCCATTCCTGTGACCAAGTCACACTGTAAAATCTGTAGGACTATATCCTCCTGCATCACCCAATCCTGTGATAATGTCCCACAGTAAAATCTGCAGGACTATGTCCTCCTGCATCCACCCATTACTGTGACCATGACTGACTGTAAAATCTGCAGGACTCTGTCCTCCTGCATCCACACATTCCTGTGACCATGTACCACTGTGAAATCTTCAGGACTATGTCGTCCTGCATCCATTAATTCCTGTTACCATCTAACACTGTAAAATCTGCAGGACTATGTCCTCCTGCATCCACAGATTCCTGTGACCATGCCCCACTGTAAAATCTGCAGGACTCTGTCCTCCTGCATCCACCCATTCCTGTGACCATGTCCCACTGTGAAATTTTCAGGACTATGTCGTCCTGCATGCATTCATTCCTGTTACCATCTCCCACTGTAAAATCTGCAGGACTATGTCCTCCTGCATCCACAAATTCTTGTGTCGATGCCCCACTGTAAAATCTTCAGGACTCTGTACTCCTGTATCCACCCATTCCTATGACCATGTCCCACTGTAAAATCTGCAGCACTGTGTCGTCCTGCATCCATACAATCCGGTGACCATGTCCCACTATAAATCTGCAGAACTCTGTCCTCCTGCATCCACCCATTCCTGTGACCATGTCCCACTGAAAAACTTGCAGGACTATGTCCTCCTGCATCGACCCATTCCTGTGACAATGTTCCACTGTACATCTGCAGAACTTTGTCGTCCTGCCTCCATTCATTCCTGTGACCACGTCCTACTGTAAAATCTGCAGGACTGTGTCGTTCTGCATCCACAGATTCCTGTGAACATGACCCACTGTGAAATCTGCAGGACTATATCCTCCTGCATAAACCCATTCCTGTGACCATGAACCACTGTAAAATCTGCAGGTCTATGTAATCCTGCATCCACCCATTCCTGTGACCATGTCCCACTCTAAAATCTGCAGGACTATGTCCTTCTGCTTCCACCCATTCCTGTGACCATGACCCACTGTAAAATCTGCAGGAATCTGTCCTCCAGCATCCACCCATTCCTGTGATCATGTCCCACTGTAATATCTGCAGTACTATGACCTCCTACATCCATCCATTCCTGTGACCATATCCCACTGTAAAATCTGCAGCACTATGTCCTCCTGCATCCACTCATTCCTTTGACCATGTCCCACTGTAAAATCTGCAGGACTATGTCCTCCTGAATCCACCCTTTCCTGTGACCATGACCCACTGTAAAATCTGCAGGACTCTGTACTCCTGCATCCACCCATTCCTGTGATCATGTCCCACTCTAATCTCTGCAGGACTATGTCCTCCTGCATCCGTTCATTCCTGTGACCATCTCCCACTGTAAAATCTGCAGGACTAGGTCTTCCTACCTCCACCCATTCCTATGACCATGTCCCACTGTAAAATCTGCAGGAGTATGTTTTCCTGCATCCACCCATTCCTTTGACCATGACCCACTGTAAAATCTGCATGACTATATCCTCCTTCATCCACCCATTCCTGTGACCATGATGCACTTTAATATCTGCAGGACTATGTCCTCCTGCATCCACCCATTCCTGTGACCTGTTCCCACTGAAAAATCTGTAGGACTATGTCCTCCTGCATCCAACCATTCCTGTGACCAGGTCCCACTGAAAATTCTGCAGGACTATGTCGTCCTGCATCCACCCATTCCTTTGACCATGTCCCAATGTAAAATCTGCAGGACTATATCCTCCTTCATCCACCCATTCCTGTCACCATGACCCACTGTAAATTCTGCAGTACTATGTCCTCCTGCATCCACCCATTCCTGTGACCATGTCCTACTCTAAAATATGCATGACTATATCCTTCTGCATCCATTCATTCCTGTGACCATGACCCACTGTAAAATCTGCCGGAATATGTCCTCCTGCATCCACCCATTCCTGTGACCATGACCCACTGTAAAATCTGCAGAACTCATTCCTCCTGCATCCACCCATTCCTGTGACCATGTACCACTGTAAAATCTGCAGGACTCTGTCCTCCTGCATCCACCCATTCCTGTGACCATGTCCCACTGTAAAATCTGCAGGACTATGTCCTCCTGCATCCACAGATTCCTGTGACCATGACCCACTCTAAAATCTGCAGGACTCTATCCTCTTGCATCCACCCATTCCTGTGACCCTGACCAACTGTAAAATCTGCAGGACTCTGTCGTCCTGCATCCATTCATTCCTGTGACCATCTGCCACTGTAAAATCTGCAGAACTCTGTCCTCTTGCATACACCCATTCCTGTGACCATGTCCCACTGTAAAATCTGCAGAACTCTTTCCTCCTGCATCCACCCACTCCTGTGACCAAGTCACAATGTAAAATCTGTAGGACTATATCCTCCTGCATCACCCAATCCTGTGACCATGTCCCACAGTAAAATCTGCAGGACTATGTCCTCCTGCATCCACCCATTCCTGTGACCATGACTGACTGTAAAATCTGAAGGACTCTGTCCTCCTGCATCCACACATTCCTGTGACCATGTTAAACTGTGAAATCTTCAGGACTATGTCGTCCTGCATCCATTCATTCCTGTTTCCATCTAACACTGTAAAATCTGAAGGACTCTGTCCTCCTGCATCCCCACATTCCTGTGACCATGTTAAACTGTGAAATCTTCAGGACTATGTCGTCCTGCATCCATTCATTCCTGTTTCCATCTAACACTGTAAAATCTGCAGGACTACGTCCTCCTGCATCCACAGATTCCTGTGACCATGCCCCACTGCAAAATCTGCAGGACTTTGTCCTCCTGCATCCATCCATTCCTGTGACCATGTCCCACTGTAAAATCTGCATGACTATGTCCTCCTGCATCTACACATTCCTGTGACCATGTTCCACTGTGAAATCTTCAGGACTATGTCGTCCTGCATGCATTCATTCCTGTTACCATCTCCCACTGTAAAATCTGCAGGACTATGTCCTCCTGCATCCACAAATTCCTGTGACCATGCCCCCTGTAAAATCTGCAGGACTCTGTACTCCTGCATCCACCCATTCCTGTGACCATGTCCCACTGTAAAATCTGCAGGACTATGTCCTCCTGCATCCACCCATTCCTGTGACAATGTTCCACTGTACATCTGCAGAACTTTGTCGTCCTGCATCCATTCATTCCTGTGACCATGTCCTACTGTAAAATCTGCAGGACTATGTCGTCCTGCATCCACAGATTCCTGTGAACATTACCCACTGTAAAATCTGCAGGACTATATCCTTCTGCATCCACCCATTCCTGTGACCATGACCCACTGTAAAATCTGCAGAACTGTGTCCTCCTGCATCCACCCATTCCTGTGACCATGTCCCACTGTAAAATCTGCAGGACTATGTCCTCTTGCATCCACCCATTCCTGGGACCATGTCCCACTGTAAAATCTGCAGGACTATGTCCTCCTGCATCCACCCATTCCTTTGACTATGAACCACTGTGAAATCTGCAGGACTATATCCTCCTTCATTCACCCATTCCTTTGACCATGACCCAGTGTAAAATCTGCAAGACTATGTCCTCCTGCATCCACCCATTCCTGTGACCATGTCCCACTCTAAAATCTGCATGAGTATGTCCTCCTGCATCCCTTCATTCCTGTGACCATGACCCACTGTAAAATCTGCAGGATTATGCCCTCCTGCATCCAACCATTCCTGTGACCATGTCCCACTATAAAATCTGCAGGACTCTGTCCTCCTGCATCCAACTATTCCTGTGACCATGTCCCACTATAAAATCTGCAGGACTCTCTCCTCCTGAATCCACCCATTCCTGTGACCATTACCCAGTGTAAAATCTGCAGGACTATGTCCTCCTGCATCCACCCATTCCTGTGACCATGACCCACTCTAAAATCTGCAGGACTATGTCCTCCTGCATCCATTTTTTCTTGTGACCATGTCCCTCTGTAAAATCTGCAGAACTATGTCCTCCTACATCCACCCATTCCTGTGACCATGACCCACTGTAAAATCTGCAGGACTATGTCCTCCTGCATCCATTCATTCCTGTGACCATGACCCACTGTAAAATCTGCAGGACTATGTCCTCCTGCATCCACCCATTTCTGTGACCATGTCCCACTCTCCAATCTGCAGGACTATGTCCTCCTGCATCCATTGTTTCTTGTGACCATGTCCCTCTGTAAAATCTGCAGGACTATGTCCTCCTGCATCCACCCATTCCTGTGACCATGTCCCAATGTAAAATCGCAGAACTCTGTCCTTCTGCATCCACCCATTCCTGTGACCATGTCCCACTGTACAATCTGCAGGACTATGTCCTTCTGCATCCACCCATTCCTGTGACCATGTCCCACTGTACAATCTGCAGGACTATGTCCTTCTGCATCCACCCATTCCTGTGACCATGTCCCACTCTCCAATCTGCAGGACTATGTCCTCCTGCATCCATTCTTTCTTGTGACCATGTCCCTCTGTAAAATCTGCTGGACTATGTCCTCCTGCATCCACAGATTCCTGTGAGCATGACACACTATAAAATCTGCAGGACTATATCCTCCTGCATCCATTCATTCCTGTGACCATGACCCACTGTAAAATCTGCAGGACTATATCCTCCTGCATCCATTCATTCCTGTGACCATGACCCCCTGTAAATTCTGCAGGACTTTGTCCTCCTGCATCCAACCATTCCTGTGACCATGCCCCACTGCAAAATCTGCAGGACTATGTCCTCTTGCATCCACCCATTCCTGGGACCATGTCCCACTGTAAAATCTCCAGGACTTTGTCCTCCTGCATCCAACCATTCCTGTGACCATGCCCCACTGCAAAATCTGCAGGACTATGTCCTCTTGCATCCACCCATTCCTGGGACCATGTCCCACTGTAAAATCTCCAGGACTATGTCCTCCTGCATCACCCATTCCTGTGACCATGTCCCACTGTAAAATCTGCAGGACTATGTCCTCCTGCATCCATTCTTTCTTGTGACTGTGTCCCTCGTTAAAATCTGCAGGACTATGTCCTCCTGCATCCACCAATTCCTGTGACCATGACCCACTGTAAAATCTGCAGGACTATATCCTCCTGCATCCACCCATTCCTGTGACCATGTCCCACTGTAAAATCTGCTGGACTATGTCGTCCTGATCCATTCATTCCTGTGACCATCTCCCACTGTAAAATCTGCACGACTATGTCCTCCTGCATCCACACATTCCTGTGACCATGCCCCACTGTAAAATCTGCAGAACTCTGTCCTCCTGCATACACCCATTCCTGTGACCATGTCCCACTGTAAAATCTGCAGGACTATGTCATCCTGCATCCACCCATTCCTGTGACCATGTCCAACTGTAAAATCTGCAGAACTCTGTCCTCCTGCATCCACCCATTCCTGTGACCATGTCCCACTGTACAATCTGCAGGACTATGTCTTCCTGCACCCACCCATTCCTGTGACCATGTCCAACTGTAAATTCTCCAGGACTATGTCTTCCTGCATCACCCATTCCTGTGACCATGTCCCACTGTAAAATCTGCAGGACTATGTCCTCCTGCATCACCCATTCCTGTGACCATTTCCTACTGAAAAATCTGCAGGACTATGTCCTCCTGCATCCATCCATTCCTGTGATCATGTCCCACTGTAAAATCTGTAGGACTATGTCCTCCTGAATCCACCCATTCCTGTTACCATGTCCCACTGTAAATCTGCAGGACTATGTCCTCCTGCATCCATACATTCCTATGACCATGTCCCACTGTAAAATATGTAGGACTATCCTCCTGCATCCACCCATTCCTGTGAACATGACCCCCTGTAAAATCTGCAGGACTCTGTCCTCCTGCATCCACCCATTTCTGTGACCATGTCCCACTGTAAAATCTCCAGGACTATGTCCTCCTGCATCACCCCTTCCTGTGACCATGTCACACTGTAAAATCTGCAGGACTATGTCCTCCTGTATCACCCATTCCTGTGACCATGTCCCACTGAGAAATCTGCAGAACTATGTCCTCCTACATCCATCCATTCCTGTGACCATTTCCCACTCCAAAATCTACAGAACTATGTCCTTCTGCATCCACCCATTCCTGTGACCATGTCCCACTCTAAAATCTGCATTACTATGTCCTCCTGCATCCATTCATTCCTGTGACCATGACCCACTGTAAAATCTGCAGGTCTATGTCATCCTGCATCCATTCATTCCTGTGACCATGACCCACTGTAAAATCTGTAGGACTATGTCCTCCTGCATCCACCCATTCCTGTGACCATGACCCACTGTAAAATCTGCAGGACTCTGTCCTCCTGCATCCACCCATTCCTGTGACCATGTCCCACTGTAAAATCTGCAGGACTCTGTCCTCCTGCATCCACCCATTCCTGTGACCATGTCCCACTGTAAAATCTGCAGGACTATGTCCTCCTGCATCCACCCATTCCTGTGACCATGACCCACTGTAAAATCTGCAGGACTCTGTCCTCCTGCATCCACCCATTCCTGTGACCATGTCCCACTGTAAAATCTGCAGGACTCTGTCCTCCTGCATCCACCCATTCCTGTGACCATGTCCCACTGTAAAATCTGCAGGACTATGTCCTCCTGCATCCACCCATTCCTGTGACCATGACCCACTGTAAAATCTGCAGGACTCTGTCCTCCTGCATCCACCCATTCCTGTGACCATGTCCCACTGTAAAATCTGCAGGACTCTGTCCTCCTGCATCCACCCATTCCTGTGACCATGTCCCACTGTAAAATCTGCAGGACTATGTCCTCCTGCATCCACCCATTCCTGTGAACATGTCCCACTGTAAAATCTGCAGGACTATGTCCTCCTGCATCCACCCATTCCTGTGACCATGACCCACTGTAAAATCTGCAGGACTCTGTCCTCCTGCATCCACCCATTCCTGTGACCATGTCCCACTGTAAAATCTGCAGGACTATGTCCTCCTGCATCCACCCATTCCTGTGACCATGTCCCACTGTAAAATCTGCAGGACTATGTCCTCCTGCATCCACCCATTCCTGTGACCATGACCCACTGTAAAATCTGCAGGACTCTGTCCTCCTGCATCCACCCATTCCTGTGACCATGTCCCACTGTAAAATCTGCAGGACTCTGTCCTCCTGCATCCACCCATTCCTGTGACCATTTCCCACTGTAAAATCTGCAGGACTATGTCCTCCTGCATCCACCCATTCCTGTGACCATGTCCCCCTGTAAAATCTGCAGGACTATATCCTCCTGCATCCACCCATTCCTGTGACCCATTTCCACTGTAAATCTGCAGAACTATGTCGTCCTGCATCCATTCATTCCTGTGACCATGACCCACTGTAAAATCTACAGGACTATGTCCTCCTGCATCCACCCATTCCTGTGACCATGTCCCCCTGTAAAATCTGCAGATTTTATAAAGTTTTATAAAGTATAGCTCCAAAACTATGTGTGTGTGGTTGTATGTAAGTTGTCCTGGAAAACTTGAAAACAAGTGCAGACTTCGCTAGTGTAGCGATAGTAAAAACCTCATCCTTAAATACAACTTTTAGAGGAGATCCAAGCCCTCCCCCCAAAAGGTAAAGGCTTCTTGCCTGTAAACTGGGATACCTGCAAGAAGAGAGGTGATAAGGCCCTGCTGTCAAAGACCTGATGTAAGCATGGGAAAGATGGATTGAGACCACACTTGCAAGTGTACAGTTGGTCTCTGGAATACCAGAGAACGTTACCAAAGGCCACTAAACCAATAAAGCAAATATAGGTCTCCTTGAGTCAAGCAAGACTCCTCCATCAGCACCAGCTACACCTCATCTGCCTGGAAATACTGTGCAGCAGAGGCAGCCATATGCCTGTACATCCCAAATCTAATTGGCTATTAGCTTCTCCTTGGAGGAATAACCCATGGCTGATGCCACAAGCTTACATCCTCTAGTGGTTAGGAGATGGTATAAGCCACAGTAAGACCCGTCATATTTTACAGAAAAAAACATAATTCATGGATTAACATACCATCCAAACATCTGTGTCTATACCAAAGTAACCTACCATAACAATCAGTACTGTTTAAATACCTATATATCTAATTGCTTGTGCTTCACTAGTAGGATTGAAAGGTTATTCCTGGACAAACTG
>VZQC01006754.1:804586-957537 GCA_009823505.1 Rhizomys pruinosus
GGGGGGGGGGGGGGGCTTGTGCCAGTGGCAGAGGACTGTCCAGAATATACCATTAAGAGACACAGCTCTTCAGGCAGTTGGCTGAGTTCACTTTGTGTCTTTTGCTTCTAAGCATGGCCTTTAGGAATTGGTCAAAGAAGAATCCAACTGTGAGGCAAAACGGGCCTTCAGTTCTCCTAGACGGAACATGAAGTCAGGCCAGGTGCAGGCAAGTATCAGGGCTGGGTTCACCTGGGCCTTCTTTCCTTATGTTACAAAATCAGCTTGAATATGATGTTATTTTCAACTAAATGGTTGCTGATGTTGCGTGCTTTTGCTTATTTACTATTGTTTTTGTTTTGTGACACTGTGCCAATAGATTAAGACAACATTTATTGGATGTGTGTAAATTCCACTTAAGCACTGATTCAAGTGACAGATCCCAAAATGAAAGTGGCTTCACCAAAAGAACTTATTCATTTATGCAACTAATGATGGTATAGATTTAATTTCATTGGCAATCTTTTTATTTCTCAAACTACTTATTGGACACATGGTTGTTTACTATAATATTGTAATATTTGTAACATCTTATAATAAATCACAAGAAAATGAATTTGATGTGGCTGAATCCGAGGGTTTCAAAAGTGTCTTTAGACTCTGTCACTCCTTCCTTTTATTGACTCCTGTTCTATCTTTTAATTGGGTCATTTGATTTTTTTTTTTTTTAGTTTTTTTTCTATATTCATGATGTTAAACCTCTGTCAGAAGTGTTGCTGGTAAAGATGTTCTCCCACTTTGTGGGTTTTCTCTTCAGTTCCTTGGTTGTTTCTTTTACTGTATAGAAGCTTTTTAATTTAATGAGGTCCCACTTGTTGATTGTTGACCTTAATTCCTTAAATAAAAGCCTTCTCCTACACAGTAACCTTGTAGGTTACTGCCAATATTTTCTTCTAACATTTTCAGAGTTTCATGTTTCACATTGACATCTTTGATCCATTTAGAGTTGACTTTTGTACAAGATGAAAGGTAGGGGTTTAGTTTCTACAAGTGGTGTTCCAGTTTTGCCAGCACCACTTGCTGAAGATACTGTCTTTCCTCAATTGAGTCTTCTTGGCCTAATCAGGCAGCTGAAATTGCATGTACTCAAGTTTGGGTCTTCAATTTTGTTCCATTGATCTAGGAGTCTGTTTTGTGCCAATACCATGCTATTTTTATGACTATAGCTCTGTAATATAGCTTGCAATGTGTTGTAGTCCTCCCCCCCACTTCCCCGAATTGCTCTTTGTTCTCAGAGTTGCTTTGGTTATTTGTGGACTTTCCACTTCCCTATGAATTTTAGGAATTTTGTTTCTAATTCTGAGAAAAATTTGAATTGAATCTACATATTGCATTGGGTAGGATGGTAACTTTCACAATATTAACTCTTCCAGTCCATGAGAATGGGAGGTCTTTCCATCTTCTGGTGTCATCCTCAATCTTTCTTCAAAGATTTAAAATTTTAATTGTAGAGATCGTTAATATCTTTGGTCAGGTTTATTCTGAGATATTTCATTTTCTGAGGCTATTGTGAATGGGATGAATGTACTCTTTCTCCAATTGCTTTCTATTGGTATACAGAAAAGCTACTGGTTTTGTAGATTAATTCTATAACCTTCACTTTACTGAAAGTGTTAATCATTTCTAAGAGTTTTCTGGTGGAATTTTTGACATCTCTTAGGCATAATACCATCTTCAAAAAAGGATAATTTGACCTCTTCTTTTTCAATTAGCTTAATCCATTCAACTAGCCTGTGTCTTTTGACTGGGGAGGTAATGCCATTGATATTAAAAGTTATTATTGAAAGATGTGACCCCACTTGGTGGTGCACTCCTTTAATCCCAGCAGTAGGGAGGCAGAGGCAGGCCGATCTTTGAGTTCAAAGGCAGCCTGGTCTACTTAGTGAGCATAGGGCTGGGACTAAAGGGAGACCCTGTCTCAAAAAGATAAAAAAAAAAAAAAAAAAAAAAAAAAAAAAAAAGATGTGTATTGGTTCCTGTCATTTTAATTCCTGTTTGTATTCTTGGTCTATATGTTTTCACAGTTACACTTTCATTTAGTTTCTTTTGTCCTTTGTGTATAAAGTTTCCTTTCTTCCGCTCTGTGTATTGCTTCAAAATTCTCTGAAGAGCTTGGGTTTTTTTGGACGTGAATTCTTTCTGCCTATTGATGTGGTAGATTTTTTTCTTTCCCTTCAACTATAAGAGACATTTTTTGCTGGGTAAAGTATTCAGTATTGGTATCTATGGTCATTTAGAAGTGGGAGATTCTTTGGTCTAAATCAGATGTAATTCTAATGGGTTTTCCTTCATGTGAGACTTGTTTTTCTTTTGCAGCAGTTTTCTTTCTTTGTTCTTTATGTTTAGTTTTTTTCTTTTTCTTTCTTTCTTTTTTTTTAACTATGATATGCTGCAGAGAGTTTCTTTTCTGGTCTTGTCTATTTTATGTTCTATGTGCTTCTTGTATTTATACGGCATGTCTTTCCTTAATTTGGGGATATTTTCTTCTACAGTTCTGTTGAAGCTCTAGGTAATATCCTTATCCTGAGCTTTTTCTCCTTACACTATGCCTGTGATGGTAGATTTCGCCTTTTCATGATGTTTTACCTTAGCTGCATATTCCATTCCTGTGGTTTGCAATTTTTTTTATAATGTTTTCTTGAGTGGTCCAGCTCTTCAACTTCTGTCCAGTCTTGATATTCTGTTTTCTACTTCATTCATTCTATTGGCGAGGCTTCTCCTGTGATTTCAAATTGGCTATGAGGGGCTGGAGAGATTGCCTAGTGGTTAAGAGCTCTAACTGCTCTTGCAGAGGACTCAGGTTCGATTCCCAGCACCCACGTGGTGGCTGAGAACTGTCTTTAACTCCAGTTCCAGGGGAATCCAACACCCTCTTCTGACCTCTGCAGCATTTCATGACATGGGTGCACAAACCTACATGCAGAGATACATTCATACACATAAAAATAAACAAATAAAATTAAAACAAATTGCCTAATTATTTCGCTTCCTCCTTTATTTTAGCCTGGCTTTTCTTCAGTATTTCTATGTCTTTTGTGAACTCAGAAGTTTATCCCTATCTTTTTCAGTTCTTTGATTTGTTTGTGTGTTCTTTAAATTCATTGAATTCCTCGGTCAAGTTTATGATTGTTCTCTTTAAATTCTGTGTCCTGAATTATCTCTAGGGGGTTCTCATTGTAGAACTCTTCTACAGGACTGGTAGGGACCTATTATTTGAGGTTTTCATTATTATTTTTCTGTTGTGATTTTGCCTTGTTTCTTTTTTTAATTTTATTTATTTATTTATGTGTATGCATGTAGGTCTGTGCACCAGTGTCTTGCAATGCCGTGGAGGTCAGAAGAGGGTGTTGGATTCCCCTGGAACTGGAGTTCTCCTGGAATTGGAGTTACAGATGGTTCTCAGCCGCCATGTGGGTGCTGGGGATCGAACCCGGGTCCTCTGCAAGAGCAGTCAGTGCTCTTAACCACTAGGCCATCTCTCCAGCCCCATGCTGTTTCTTTTTGTTGTTTGTGATTCTGGTGTGAAACTCAAGCCTTTCCTTGTTGATGTCTGATTCTGTTTGTATACTTGATGTGTCTTGGTTGTTTTATAATTGGTTATGAAAAGCCAGTTAGTTGATCTATGCTACAGGTTCTCTCTTTTGATTTTATATTGCTGGAACCAAAAGGCTCTAATCCAGCTACTCGGAAGTTCCTGCAGAGACCCAAGTTAGGTGCCAATTAGACACTGTCAAACTTCCTCCTAAAGTTGGGCTCCTACTATCCAGCAGGCACAGCACTATTTGGGAAGCTTGCTAGGTAGAAGATGGGTTAAGGCGTTGGCAGGCAGTCTGGAAAGGTCTGTGCCCCTACTGAAGGGCAGAGAAGCCTAGTCCTACAGCAGAGGAAGGGGCTACAGATGGTCCCAATGTAGGAGGATAGTGATGGCACGAGTGGGGGTGCTCACTACCATGAGGAACGAAGAGGGTAGTCCAGAGATCTGGGGTACTAAGAGCAAAAATGGCCTTGTGCCCAAGGCTGGAAGGGGAGCAGGGTGTGTGGAGTTGGGGAAATTGGGAGATGCTTCTACTGTAGGGGAGTCAAAGGGCAGTGGACAAAATCACAGACTTACCACAGAAGAAGGCTGGTCTTGGACGTCCAAGACAAGGTTCGGGGACAGCCACATTAGAAGTTGGTCTTGGAAATCGTTAGAAGGCTGGTCTCAGGAATCCAAAGGCAATATGGGGGTTGGGGACAGCCTATGGAGGCTCTACAAAACTAGACTGAAAAATCGAGCTCATCTGAGTGCAGAGGATCAGAACGCAAGGGGAAGTCTGGGCGATAGGTAGGTAGTCCAGAAATCGGGGTGCTAAGAGCAAAAGTGGGCCTGTGCACAAAGCTAGAGGAGGGAAAGGATGTGGCGAGATATTTTATTACTAATTCATACCACCCTTATAATTTCCCAAGTCTGTAACTTGCTTGTCTTTAATATCTATATCAGATGTAGGAGAAAAATCTGTACTACAAAGTGCCTGGGTGCGCTTAAGATCCTAACAGCAAACAGCTAGAGAATGCTGCCCTCTGCTGGCCTGAAACACTGGTTTGGCCACGTGCTCTTTTGTATATACGCCTATTGTCGTTGCCTTTATTATAAAGATGACTTGTGCAGCTGATCTTTACAAGCCATGGGACTGATAGGTATAATGTGAATTAGGTTGTGTGGGTGAAAATTCAAGCTGTTTCGTGCAGCTGTGGACAGATTGCTTGAAAATACTAGTTTATTCTTAAAGGATACATCATTATAAGTCATCTCAGGCTAACAAAAAATGTTATTCCTCATAAATACAATAAGCACTGCCTTTATTTAACTTATCAGGAGAGATTGACACCAGCATTATTTATTCACCCCCTTTTAGGCTTCATATCTTTTGATCCTTTATTTTTAAATAGTGTTTATTCTTTAATCAATATAGAGAATTTAAAAGTACCGAAACCCTGGGGGAGGAGGCATTATGCTTAAAAACTCAAAAGAAGAGAAAATCTTCCAATTTAGGTATGTGTAGGTATATATTTATATATGTATTTATTGTATGTACATATATATGCAATATAAGTTGGAGAAAAAAAATGGAATTTCCATGTTAAATTATCACTGTATTTTGATGCTTTTCTGGTATCACAAGTTTCACTTATGTTACTTTGATGCTATGTGTATTCTAAAGTTCAACATAAAATAAAATAAAAAAAAAACCCAAAAACTCATAAGAAACCTAGCCTGGGCAATGAGTCCAAAGTGGGGGTCCTCCGCGCCTCAATTTATGAGTCCTTGGCATACATACCAGCCTTGCTGCTTCCAAACACAGCTTCTAACCTTGCAGTTCACGTGTAGATCCTCTCCTCGAGCACGGTGTGTGTGTGTGTGTGTGTGTGTGTGTGTGTGTGTGTGTGTGTGTGTGTCTGGCTACCTGTCTTCCCCAGCATTCTCCACTACTCCCCTTCCATCGTGGGAATTTCGTGACTTTGAAGAGCCACCTTCCTCATGCAGAAGGAGAAGTCCTCCCTCCCCATGCCAACAACCACATGTCCTGACATCTTGAATTCTTCACTTCTCAGCAGCCTTAAGCTGAGAGTGCACTAGGTAATATTCTGTTTTCTCATCCCCATGGCCTCCTTTATTCACGAATTGAAAATATTACTCAGAGTCTGCACAGATTGCTGTCTACCTGGTTCAGAGGCAGGTCGCCTTACTCTGTGCCTTGAGCTCCTGAACCATCTTGTGTTTCTTTTTCTTACTTTTTCTCACCCTTTTTTGGCAGTTCCTGACTTCTAACAAGATTTCAGAAATTTTAGTTTATAGACTCCTAAAAATATTCAAAATTGTACAATATTCTCATTTTTGACTTGCAGAGTCTGCATGCTTAAACACTTTAAATTGTCTAACATTATCTCATGTCCATTAAATAGAACCAACAATGCTGGGGCTATTTAAATTACAAGGAAAAAAAAATCGCTGTGCACCAACCTAGTATCTTACAAAAATAACCAGGATGGCCACAAGGGACTCGGCAGGAGAAGAGGGGACCCTTTCAGTGGTCAGGCCCCAGTTGTCCCAGACAGGGGTCACTGCACACTATGTGTTCTCATGCTCTAATGCCTCCCCTAGCCAGAAGCACATAAATACTGCTGGTGCTTTAGCTACACTGCCCACTGATCAGGAGCAATTTGGATGCGTAGCTTCAGTGTGAGCTTGGAGCTGATCGTCATCACTCTGCTGTCAGATGCAGGCTGCAGCGTTTACTCTGCCAGTGAACTTTCAGTTTGAAATCTCCAAACATTGCTTTCTCATCAGTTTTACTTTTTGAGTTTTCTCATCCAGTGCCTAGTTGCCAAGAGATGCCCACCTTTTATACTCCAAAGCCTCATTAAGTTATGATGGGGGGGGGGTTGGATTCTTTTTCTTTTTGCATAAACTGGGGTTGGGGGAGGGGCTGGGAGAGGGAAGGTATCCAAATTGGAATGAAAAACGATGTATGAAATATATAAATGCCGATAAAAATATTTTATTTTTTATGTGTGAGTGTATGGCCTACATGTGTATAAATACACCCGTGTCATGCAATGCCCAGGAAGTCAGAAAAGGACATTGGATCTCTTGGAACTAGAGTTACAGACAGTTGTTAGCCATCATGTGGGTGCAGGGAACCCACCCCAGGCACTCTGCAAGAGCAGTCAGTGCTCTTACCCACTGAGCCATCTTTCAAGCGCCTTGAATACTTTTCCAGTAGTGCAACTATATGGTCAGGCCTTGTGATGAGTACTCAGCTATCCTTTCATCCTTCACAAACAGAAAGAGCAGGAGGGCAGCAGGCAGGATCTTCATCTGAAGCTGGGCTACTGAAATGTGGACTGGCTTTTCCAATCACATCAGCAAATGGACTGTGCTACTGTTTTTGTCTCAAAGCTACCAACTTTGCATAATTAAGTAGAAGACATGCCACTCCTGTTCAATAAAGGCTGAATGACATTCAAGTTCATTTTCTCGACTGAGAAAATCTTTATTTACAATAAATTTCAATAAAACTTCCATAAATACAATAAAAAGAAAGAAAATGTGTTTCTTTAAGGTCTGCCAGTCTGGGATAAAATTCAGCTACACCAGAAATAGTCTCTGAATTAAACTTGTATATTGTCAGCTATGGATTGGATGTGTTCTCTCCACAGCTCAGTTGTTGAAAACCTAACAACTACTGTCCTGGTATTAAGAGGTGATGGCCCTTAAGAGTTGATTACTCAGAAAAAATATATATGCCATTTGTATACCTTAACCCGATACAAATTATAAATAAGACCAATTAACATTTTATATTCCCGATTGGTTCAATTGTATTACCATTTCCACCAAAACCTACACCTAAATTTAATTAATCTAAACAATTCACTAAGCCATTGAAATATCCTATACTTGGTGGATAAAGCTTGGGCAGAGTTGAGAACCTGCTAAATAAATTTTACCCAATAAACACTTTGCTCTTTAACGCTTTATGACTGGACTAAGACTTCTACTTATTTGGTAAGTAAAAATTTAAGCTTAATTCTTTTAAATTGTCCTACAAGTAAAAGAAAGTGTTACACTGTGATGTTGTGTATTTCAGAAAAATATAGAGCCCAACCCAATACTAACTATGAATAAAACAACTAGCATTTTATATTCCCAGTTAGTTCAAATGTCAGTATCTAGCTCCTTTTCTTTTTTCCCAGCACAAGATTCCTGCATATAAAACCAATTTGCAAGCAGTTGTGTCCCAGCCCACAGAGCCCAAGGCTCCCACCATCTAGCTGGAGGGGCTTGAATGTTCAATCAAGTTGATCAAATAAGTGTCCAGACTATATTGTCATAGTTCTACCATTCACCCCAATCGCTTGCCCTTACAATATACCACTCCCCCTCTTCAACAGATTGTTCCTTAGGGGGCTTAGCGATGGGGCACAGGTGGACAAGGAAGCACAACATTCTACTTTGTCTGGAGATGTCGTCTTGGACTTTAATCAGATATAAACCATATATCACATATAAACACTTTCTTTACTTGTAGGACAAATTAAAGAAACTAAGCTTAAATTTCCTTCCCAAATCAAGTTTGCCTACAGTCAATGAGGACCAGTTTGGGTAAATGTCATGAAAAAAAGCTTAGCCTTGGCTCCTGCTTATGGGAATGTGTAATACAACTTAGGCATCTATCGGTCAAAACCAAACACCTAAAAAAAAAAAAAAAAAAAAAAAACGAAACGAAAAGAAAAGCGGGAGGGGCGGAAGTGGGTCGGTACTATCCTTTGGGATTACAAATGAAAAAACTCTCGTGTTTCAGCCTATGATAGAATTTTCAATTTTTCTGTGACTCTTTAAAAATAACAATGGGAGGAAATTCTTCCCACGGTAAAAGTCACAATCTAATGCTGGAAAAATACACTTATGGCTGTTGCAGGACACTTGCTGGACCCTGTCAGCAGCGAGAGGTTTGACCATCTTGAACACTAAGGAATGAGGACCATCAGACTGCCTGAGACACAATCACTGAGCATCTCTCTGAATAATATTGGGGTTTACTGTTTATAATGGGCCCTGATGAATTTTACCTTCTAGATGCTGAGTGACCTTCCTACCTCTCCCCCTCCCTCCTTTTTTTTGAAAAAAAAGAAAAACTAGGCTGGTAATGAAAAAAACCAATCCCCAAAACTGTAACTAGAGCCCAATTGTTCGGTGGTAATTTCCTTATTTAAAACATGCACAACGTACTAACTGATTATAGGCATGGAACTGTGAAAGGATATTCTCTATCTAGAGCCAAAAATCAATAGAAAGTGTTTATAAGTGTTGTAATTAAGCAAACTATATTATTACAGGAAAGCTCTGACATCGGCAATGATTTATTCTGCCTAGGAGATGTTGGCTAGGGGATTCAAACCCGCGCCCCCCCCCCAAATTATAAAGGCCTTTTGGCCCTATAAATGGGATATATCACGGCGAAATGGGCAGTTAGTCATTCCCACCTGTCACCGTCGAAGCACCTGGTCGTGAGCATTGGAAAATGTTTAAGGCGTTCACTGCTAGCGTTTACAACTGGCCTTGAAAATGCATATAGAGAGGCCAGTTATATCCCCACAACGGGCCACTACAGCCAATACAGCAAAAATATGTTCTCCCTGAGAAAACAAGACTCCTCCGAAACTATCAGCTACACCTCAACAGCCTGGAGATATAGTGGCAGCCAAGTGTCTATTTTATATCCCAAAACTATTTGGCTATTAGCTCTCTCCTTGGAGGAATAATTCCAGGCTGTTGCCACAAGCTTATGTCTTCCAGTGGTTAGGCGCTGTTATAGCCACAATAAGAACTTGTTATCCTTTATAGAAAAGCCACTTTTTGTGGATTAGCATACCACTCAAGCATCTGTGTCTATGCTCACGCTTAGCTTGACAATAAGTGGTACTCCTTAAATGCCTGTACATCTACCCCAATAGTGAGCTTTGTTAGTATGATGAAAAAGGTATCATTTTGAAAGGCTGTCAATCCGTGTCGTGGGACACATAACCCCAACTGAAAGAACCCCGGAGTGCAAAATGACAATTCCAAAGAAAATAGAAAGAAATTAGACTGTTTCTTCTCACCCAATTTTGCCCCTTTCCCAAAGCATAGGGAACACATCCAAATGCGGAAGGGAAAGAGGAGGGTGTGTGGTAGATTGTAAGGGCTCTGGAGAGATAGGGATGAATATTGGACTATAGGAATATAGTCTGCACACCTGATTGATCAACATGCCTGTGATACAAGCTTCTCAACTGGACTGGGAACCTTGGGTTGTCAAAATTTGGACATAGATACTTAGATACTTGCAAAATGCACCAATTACCTAATTGTATGACATATGAGTAACATCATTGTTATCTGCAAGACAAAAACTGTGTCATTGTATTGTAAGAATCTAATAATATAAAAAAACAAAAATAGGGGCTGGGGGATGGCCCTATCGGTTAAGAGCGATGACCGCTCTTGCAGAGGACCCGGGTTCGATCCCCAGCACCCACATGGCGGCTGAGAACCGTCTGTGACTCCGGTTCCAGGAGAACTCCAGTTCCAGGGGAATCCGAGACCGTCTTCTGACCTCTGCGGCATCACACGACACGGGTGCGCAGACCTGCATGCAGACAATACATTCATACACATAAAAATAAATAAATAAATAAAAATTAAAAAAAAGTTAAAAAAAAAATAAAAAAAAAATTTAAAAAAAAGAAAAAAAATATGAATATGGAGGAAAAAATCATGGAAAAATGTTGGTGGCTATTGAATCTGGATAATTGTTCTCTTAGTGCTTGTTGTATTCCATATTTGAGAATTATGGACATTTTTATTCAAAAAGGGATGATAACTATATACTTTAATTTTAAAGCATGAGAAATAATTTTGTACTGAAGTAATAAATGTACTCAGAGCACATAAAATCTTTGATTTCTAAAAAAAAAAAGAAATGCACAAAGCATCAATAAAAATTAAAAAAAAAAAAAAAGAGTTGATTACACTGTGAGGGATTCCTACTTGTAAATGCAGTTGAGGCCCTTATGAAAGAAGTTTTGTGAAGGATTGGGCTCTCTAATCCTTCAGCTATATGAGGACTCTGTGTTGTTCCCCTCTGAAGGACACAGTAACTGATCTTGAAGACAAGATCTTGGCCTCCTCAACAGATATGAGGCCTGATAGAGCCCTGATCTTGGACCCAAATTTGGAGCCAAAGTTGAATTGAAAAAAAATGTCCATTTAAACTCCTAGTTTCAAGAATGTATCCCTAAGAATGTCTCTGCATTTATAGAAGCAATACAAGTTGGAAGAAAAAAATGGAATTCCCATGTTAAAGAATCACTGTATTTTGATGCTTTTTTGGTATCACAAGTTTTATTTATGTTATTTTAATGCTATGTGTATTATAAAGTAAAAAAAAAAGACTGAGAAAAGATGCAAGACATGTATGGCAGAATGCATGACTGGGTGGAGTGGGGGGCATGGAAAAGGGAGTGTTTCTAAATTGGACCGAGAAATGATGTATGAAACACACAAAACAGCAATAAAAAACATTTTATTTAAAAATTAATATAACTGATTAAAATATCTGACAAGAATAAAAATTACTCATAGTTACAGTGATATTTATGAGATCTTAAATGTATAAGTTAAAATTTTCTAACCAACTTGGAGATGACTATTCCACAAAATTTTTTTCTGAGGCTGGAAGGGAATGAGGTAAACATTTGTAGGTCATGCAGAGTGACAAAATAGCTGAAGTTGATAATTGTTTTCATGTAAAACACAAAGAAATGGAATGGATAGTACTAGAAAATCACCATTCTGTAACCACAAATGAAGAATCATCAAAAGGGATCAAATTATTTGATGAATCATTGATGGAAAGTTTCCTTTGTTAATCCACTTACTGCTCACTGTAACAAAGAGGCCAAACCTGTACAATTACAGTTGCAAAGTCTAGGTGACACAACTTTGGCACAATAATCCAACTATCAGGAACAGAGAGCACCAGGTGCAGAAGCAAGGTGCTCTGGGAAGTACACAATGCTCTCTATTCTTTTAGAGTGCGTCTAACTCAAACACAAACCTGTCTGTATTTATAACTAATCTTAAAAAACACACAGAAAAAAAGGCATACATGAAATAAAATCACCAGGGAGCAATAAAACACATCCAGAAAGCCAATGGTCCTCAAGCCACATACCCTGGCTTCATTGAAAAGCCAAAAAAAGTTTGTGAAGATGGTCGCAGATCGGTGAAGCTGGAATCATAACAGAATTCAGTCTCGGTATTTTTTTTGTCTTTTTGAGACAGGGTCTCCCTGTTGCCCCCGCTGGCCTGGAACTCGCTCTGTAGACCAGGCCGGCCTTGAACTAAAGAGATCTGCCACCACGCTTGGCTTTGGTTTTTTCTTTTTTAAACAATCCAGTTATCAAATGTACTTTAAAATAAAGTGAAAATGGGACTATTTGATATTAAGAAATTATTTTTCCCAAGGAGGATATAGGTATTTAAACTTAAAGAAAAAAAATTTAATTTTTTATTTACTTTTTACGTGTATGAATGTACTGTCTGCATGTAGGTTTGTGCAATGCTGAGGAGGTCAGAAGAAGGTGTCAGGATTCCCCTGGAACTGGAGTTAAAGACGGTTTTCGGCCACCATGTGGGTTCTGGGGATCGAACCCGGGTCCTCTGCAAGAGCAGTTGGAGCTCTTAACCGCTAGGCCATCTCTCCAGCCCCTAAAGAAAATTTTTTAACTACTCAAAGATATTGTGTCTGATGCTGGAAACAGTTTTAAATTGAGACTGTGAGAGAAAACTATGTTACATTTCATGGTAGAAATATTTGGAGCCTGTCAGGTATGCAGGTCACTCCTCACACACACAGCTGATCATAGGCACACACCAGAGGGCAGGTGAAAGCTAATAGGAGACCTTTACAACCATGGCCTCCTCTAGGTAGGGACCAAGAGAAGCAGGCTGCCCCTCCTCGACCTGCAGAGCAGAGGAGGCGTGTTTTCCTCCCCGTCCCTGATCTCAGCTCTCCGACTCCTGAGTTGTGACATTTTCTCTCTTGGCTTGTGGTAACAGCATACTACACGCCCTTTGCTTTACTTTTCTTCTTACTTTCCCAAGTCAAAAAGTCAAAAAAGCACTTATTTGCTGCTCGTTTCCCCTGAAAGTTTTAATTCTAGTTCATAAACTACACGCTGGGGACAAGGTCTCTGTTGAACTACTCCTTGGTAACCTATCTTGCCCTTGATAGTTACCTTTCTCATATCTTCATTCCTCCTATACCTTCTCCAAAATATTAAGGAGTTATAAACATTAACCTCTTAATGCAGAGCAGGCACTTTCCTAAGCACATCCTATGCACTAGTTCATTTAACCTATTTAACAAATTACCTTTGTGTTGCTTTAACCAAACAAACTGGAGAGCACATAAACAACAAATTCCTCACCATTTGGAAGGCTAAGAAACCAAAATCAAAGCACCAGTAGATTCAATGTCTGGTGAGGGTCTGCTTCCTCTTCAATGGACACCTTTGTATTCTGTCCTCAGACAACGAAAGGACCAAAAGCCCAGGGCTCACTTCTTTTATAAGGACACTAATCTCGTTCATCAGGGCTCTCCCCTACGAGATAATTCTGTCACAAAGTTCTTCTTCCTAATATCACCTTGTGTGTGTGGGAGTGTGTGAGGATTTCAGCCTAGGGTGATGGGTAAAGGGGGGTGTAGACATTCACTGTAGGTATTCTTTTAAGCACTTAGAGAGTCAGCAAGCAGCCTCCAAGCCTGGACTCCTGCTGAGATCCTGCCTGCTTGTGATACCTGCCCCAGCGCCAACTGTCTTTGATGCCTTGGGCAAAGCATTGTCACATTCCCATAGCATATGGCCTGAAGTCCCACCATCCCAACCCCCAGTTCTGTGTGTCCCAGCCCCCTGCAAGCTTCTGTATAAAAAAAACCCTGAGTTACAGCATTAAAACGAGTTTTCCCCTCGTGGAATTACTCCCAGTCTCTTGTGTGAGTCCATTTCTTTCCTTTCTCTTCTCCTGGTCGGTCCTACTTTCTACCTCCCTCACTCTCCCTGCTAGGGCCCAAGCCTGGACTGTTAACTGGCTGGCTGGGGACAGTCCCGAGGCTTGCAGTACCATGGAGCTGCAAGCCCTGGTCCAGGGGGGAAGGACATCTTATGGAAGGCAGTACACATGCATGATACATTTTAAAGGAACATCAGACAACAATTCACCTCTAAGGAATAAACTTGTAATTATTATATTCCTGTTGTTGAAGAGGAATTTGAGGCAAGATAAAAGCTAGGAAATTTCTTTTTTTTTTTTTTTTGCGGTTCTCAGCCTCAGCCTTTAACGGCTGCACTATCCCAACAGCCCAAAAGCTAGGAAATTTCTAATCTGAGCAGTTTATTATTTATCAAGATGGTAATAAATAGATGCAGTGAATTTTTTTTAAGTTTTTTTTTTTTAATTTATTTTTTTTTATGTGTATGAATGTATTGTCTGCATGTAGGTCTGTGCACCCATGTCGTGCAATGCTGCGGAGATCACAAGAGGGTCTCGGATTCCCCTGGAACTGGAGTTCTCCTGGAATTGGAGTTACAGACGGTTCTCAGCCGCCATGTGGGTGCTGGGGATCAAACCCAGGTCCTCTGCAAGAGCGGTCGGTGCTCTTAACCGCTAGGCCATCCCTCCAGCCCCGATGCAGTGAATTTAGTCCTTGGCTAAGCCGTGTGATTTTCCTCACAGAATTCTCATACCTGTGACAAAGAGAAGCACTAACAAGGCTTGCTGGTAATTAACTAGTATGTTTTATAAATCTTGATCAGATAATAGAGAGGAGCAGAGCTGCCAGGTGGCCTTCTTGAGTTACTGAATCTTGTTACTAAAAAGTACTTCTGGGGCTGGAGAGATGGCCTAGCGGTTAAGAGCGCCGACCGCTCTTGCAGAGGACCCGGGTTCGATCCCCAGCACCCACATGGCGGCCGAGAACCGTCTGAAACTCCAATTCCAGGAGAACTCCAGTTCCAGGGGAATCCGAGACCCTCTTCTGACCTCCGCGGCGTTGCACGTCACGGGTGCACAAACTTGCATGCAGACAACACATTCATACACATACGGAAATAAATAAAAATTAAAAAAATAAATAAATAAAAAGTACTTCTGTATTTGTTTTTGACTAGTTATTTTTTTAGTTTTATGTATGTGCATGTTGTCTGAATGTGTGTAGGTGCACCCATGCTTCGAAATACCAGCAGAGTTCTGTAGAAGGCGTCACATGCCCTGGATGTTGGTAGTCCTCACGTGGGTGCTGGGAATTAAATCCAGGTCCTTTGCAACAGCAGTCAGTGCTCTTAACCGCTGAGCCGTCTCTCTAGCCTCTTCATTAATAATTTATCTCTTGATGCAAATATTAAAACACATAAAAAGGATGAGAAGAGTACATAATCCACTTGAAATAAATACACAAAATTTAAAATCCTAGTGTTAGTAGTTTCCTATTAATTCTTTCACAAATATCTTCGGTTTCGTGCAGAATCCAGGCCAATCAAGACCACGGACATTTGTCTCCCCAGGCAGCCTGTATAGCACTTTCTGGTAGCATGTAAGCCAGCCAGCAGGGGGAGAGGCTCCTGGGCGGTTTACCGGATTTCTCTATGTGCTGTATGCTGCACTCAAAATGAATGGCATTTTCAACAACAGGGTCTTACCATGTTTTTATGGTGGGGAACGAAGAGCAATGATAATAGCCTGTGTTGTTTTGGCTTCCTCTTGAGGCCTCCCAAACCAATAAATCGTGGACATCATGATGGTTTATGGGATTAGACCAACCACTTTCTGATAGGATTTGAGGCTTTCTCCACAGAAGAGCTTTTGTGTCTGGTTCATTTTTTTAAATTTATTTTTATTTTATGTGTATGCATGTTACACCTGCATGAGTGTAAGTGCATCATGTTGTGCAGTGCTTGTGGAGGACAGAAGAGGGCATTGGATCCCTAGAACTGGAGTTAGGCACGATTGTTAGTCTCCATGTGGGTGCTGGGATTCAAACCTGGGTCTTCTGCAAGAATATCCAGTGTTTTTAACCACTGAGCAATCTCTCCAGTCTGTCATGAAGCCTGTAACTGGGGAAGAATCGTCCCTAGTAGAGATCCTCCTGTTGTTATGCTAAATGATCATGTTGTTAAAGTGCCTTCTAAATATTTATGTTTGTTCCTGCAGACTTGTGCTGCTCTCAGCTTTGTCAGAGAAGCTTCTTTTTGCAGAGGGTGGAGGTCAATGCAAAGATCATAATCAGTCAAACTGCCAAATCAATATACATGGCTTCTCAGGTGTAGATGGGTCACCTAAATGCACTTCCTCCTGTCCAAGGCTCAGGGAACATCAGAGAAGAAGAAGTAGAAGGAATGTAGGAGCTGGAGGATGGGGGAACTATGAAACACTGACTTCTGGGCATCACCTGGCTGTTGCAAATCAGTTTACAGGAGTTGTGATTGCCTGCACACCGTCAAGTCAGGCAAAATTCCAGGGTGGGCTGGGGAGAGGCACCCTGGCTGCAGGTCTTGTAAGGAGTGTTTGGCAGTTGGTGGCTACTGAGAGAGAGAGCCTTTCCTTCAGGGATGTCATCTGCACCCCAGTAGATGGCTCACACCCATGTGCATGTGGGCAGCACCAACTGGACACAAGGGGTTATTAATAATAAAAAGAAAAGAAAGACATTAAGTTGAGGAGGAGCAGGGGTGGAGGGTTCTGGCAGAGCTGGAAGGAGGTAGTCAGGGTATGATCAAAATGCATTGTAAACATGGATGACATCTTCAAAGAATCAAGTATTCTTATGTTTTATACACATTTAATACTACAAAACTATTTCCTCCCCTTTCTCATTCCATGGAAATATGCTTTAACAATATATTGTTGGATATTTTCTTTTCAGAGTCTTTTTGGAGATGGTATCAATTCTTAAAGAGCTTTCATTCCTTTTTCACAACTGCCTTCCTTTCCATTGTGTGAGGATATCATCGGTTATTTAATCAGTCCTCTTTATGGGATGTTAGGTTATTGTTAGTCCTTATTGTTTCAAACAATGTTATGATGAGTGTCCTTGTAGACCAAGGATAGCTGCCCGGTGTCTGTCAGGGCCTGAGTGTAAATATTTCAGGCTTTGGAAGCAGATGGTTTTTGTCACAGCCAAACTCTGCTCTTGCAGCATGGTACCAGGCACTGACAATAAGTCTATGTGACCAAGTGGGCATTCTTGCTGTTTAATAAAATAACAATTTACAAAGCTGGCTTTGGATTTGATTTACCTTCTCATCTACTGATGTCTGATAGCCATCATTTTAAGTATGGAATTTTATTCATAGAATAATTCCAAGTAAGAAAATGAATGAATGTCTAATTTTCTTATTTATTAAACTTTTAGTTTATCTAATATGTATGAGTGTTATACTTGCATAATGTGCCCTCATGTTCTACAAAGCCTGTGGGGGCCAGAAGAGGGTGTCAGATCCCTTGGAACTGGATGGAGTTCAGGTTGGTTGTTCGCTGCCATATGGGTGATGGGATTCCAGCCTGGGTCTTCTCCAAAAGCAGTCAATGCTCTTAGCTGCTGAGGCATCTCTCCAGCCCCACAAATGTCTAATTTTCACTCATTCTGCTATATCACCTTTTACCATTATTGAACCAGCCTATATATGGAATGCTTGCTAATCAACACTTTATCAGTTCAACATATTTACATAAACTCTGAGGCTTTGCGACTTTTAAAGACAGAAAAAGGTTACTTCAGTTTAGTTTTTAATTCAGGTTTGTTTTCTTCAAGAGAATTTAGGCAAACATAAGAACCAATTAGTTCCTATTGGCTTCTTGCCTTTGTCCTACTTGTAGAAGGTTTTTTAATAAAATTATTATAGTCGGGTGTGGTGGAGCACACCTTTAATCCCAGCACTTGGGAGGCAGAGGCAGGTGGATCTCTGTGAGTTCAAGTTCAGCCTGATCTACATAGTGAGCTCCAGGCCAGCTGGGACTAAAGGGAGACCCTGTCTCAAAAAGACTAGAAAAAAAACTTTATTATTTATGTGAAAGAATATGCTGTCTGCATGTGTGTAAATGCAACTCTGTCATGCCCAAGGAGGTCAAGGTCAGAAGAGGGCATCAGATTCCCCTGGAACTGGAGTTACAATTGTTGTTAGCTGCCACGTGGGTGCTGGGCTCTGAATCTAGGTCCTCTGCAAGAGAAGCCAGTGCTCTTAACCACCAAACCATTTCTAACCCCTGTAGGAGATTTTTGTATAATAGGAAGATATTTTCTGTGGTTTGAATTGAGGGTGAAGTTTTCAATGTGCTGTCTTTTACTTATGGTGTGAGTGTGTTTAACCAATGAAATGGTTTGTGTGTGTGTGTGTGTGCGTGTCCATGCATATCTTGAAAAATGCATGTGGAGCTCAGAGGTCAGCTTTGGGATATTGATTCCCTCCTTCTATATTGTCTGTTTGTTGGGTCTGGATTTGTTTGGGGGTGATTTTTAATTCAATTTCTGTATGTTTCATGTGTAACATATCCATTGGCACCCTCCAACAGCTCCCTCTCCCCCACCCTTTGGAATTCAAAAGAACCAATGTAATGTTTTTATTTGATATAAGTATGTTAATGAGTCTAATTTGGGGATTCTAGATTTTGTGAGATATATACAATGTCACACTCAAAAATCTCCTGTATACCTTATTCCATATATTATATTTTAGTTTTTATTTGCTTAGAATTCTGCTATATATAAAAGTTAGCCAATTTTACTCTCTGTCCCAGTGGTCATCAAACAAACCTTGGGACCTTTATTGAATAGGTTATGTAGTGACGTAAACCTTACTCATTTCCATTGACATCTTCTAAAATATTTTAAAACTATTTACACACATGCACACAATGTTAATATGCAGACTATCGTTTAGGTTCTGCCGAGTTTCCTGACTATACTGGTGTGGCATTGTGGCATTATTTTAGTTACCGAAGCTTTATTGTATGTTTATGTAGGTGAAAGGACACTCTCCCAACTGCTTTTTTTTCTTCTTCTTCTGATTCTGAAAATTCAAAACAACTTTAGAATCTGTCTAAATTTTGAAAAGGTGATTTTATGTGGATCGAGCTTCATTTGCAAGTTGAAGAAAATTCTTATTCTAGAACATGGTGCAGAAGCTGTCCAGTCCTTGAACTTGGCGTATCTTTTACTTAGTTATTAGTTATTACTTGCAGATGAGCTCTTACTCCTACTTTTATTTATGCTGCTGTGATAAAATATCCTGACAGAAAGTAACAGAAGAGAACGGATGTATCTTAGCTACAACTCCAGGTTGTAACCTGTCACAGCGGAGAAGTGCATGGTGGCAGCACCTTCAGGCAGCTACTCCGACCACACCCCCAGTGAAGAGCAGAGAAATAAACGCATGCCTGCTTAGCATGCTTAGTGCTCAGCTAGCTTTCTTTTTTTTTTTTTTTTAATATTTTTACAATTTGGTTTTTATTTTTATTTATTTTAACTTTACTAAATGGTTACAGCCATTTTCATGCAAGAACATTCCTGCTTTGAACATATTCTCTCCCTTGTTTCACCTTCTTTCCCTTTCTACTGCGCCAGCCATCCCACTTTAGTCCTCTTTGTTCCCTATGCAGGCTCCAACATTTCAGTTTCTTTGTGACGTCATTTACAATGGTCATTACCCAAGAGCCATTCAGTTGAGTCACAAACGACATCTCATGTTCTTTTTTTCAATGCCAATTTTTACTCAGCCTTTGTGCATTTCATACAAAATTTCCAATCAAATATAGACCCATTCCCCCTTTGAAGGCTCGTCCTTGGCAAGCCCAATCAACCATCAGTCCTGCCCTTGTGCTCCACACTGGGGTTTTCCCTTCCCATGGTCACCAAATGAGGTCCAGTAAGCATCACGTCCTGTCTTGATCCTCCTGTACTGGCCTCCATGATACAGCCTTGGTAGTTCAACAATGGCACACAATACTCTGAAGAGGCTGAAACCCCAGTAGTAGCTCAGTCCACAAGCTGGATGTCTCAGCAGTCCCCATATGGCACTGAAGGTTTGGAGGATTCTTGGAAAGACATGAGTCTGCATGCATTCAGTGCATATTGGAAGGTTGAAAAGCTGTGTCTCATGTCTTTGAAGGATAGCAAAAGCAGTGGTAGCCACAGGGTAGCTGTACTGTGCTTTTTTTTTTCTTTTCTTTTTTGTCTTTTTACTAAGATCTCAAGCTTTATACCTGAAGTACAATTTCTCAGGCCTTACTACTTATTTCTGATGATACTTTCCTTTTGGACGCTTAAGGCCACACTGTTAGCCCATATTAACCAAGATTTTTGTTTTCTCAAGGTCAGTTGAGGATTTGGTCCTCAGGTTTTGGGGGGAGGGAAGGAGCCCCTGGCTCCTTTTGGCTTTTCATTTATCAGTTCCATTCACTTGAGGACAAAGTCAGGTCCTGCTAGATCAGGCTTCCCTTTTTGAAGCATGAGCAGACTTTCCTCTTTATAGACTGGACACTGGCTGAAGTCCCATCAGTGGATCTCCAAGACCTCCCTACTCAGGAAGACTGGTGACTCACATTTGCAGGACATTTCAAGAGATGCCCCCATGCATAGTCCCCTGGGACTTAGTTGACCTCTGAGGGCAAGGAACAAAGTTATCCCTTAGGACCCTTGGCCAAATTGGTATGAGCATTAAGTAAGCATCCAGAAAGGCTAAGTTACCCCAGCCCAATACCATTTTTTTTCTGGTTATACTTTCCTTTTGGATGTTTAAAGCCACACAGTAAGCCCAGATTAACCAAGGTTATTGTTTCAGCTAGCTTTCTTTACTCCTATATAGTCCAGAGCCTAGATCCAGGGAATGGTGTTCTGTATTTTCAGCCTGTATCTTCCCACATTAATTACGGCCATCAAGGCAATCCCCACAGATATGCTCACTGGCCAATCTGATGTAGATAATGCCCCATAAGACTCCCTTCCCAAGTGATTCTATATAGTCTTAAGTTGACAATGAAGACAAACATCACATTATCATAATTGAATACTGGGAGTAGTCAGTTTATAAAGGGAAAAGTGTTTAGTTCAGAGCTTTTGACATTCTAGCTTATGGTTGGGTGTTTCTATTACTTTGGTCTTGTGGGGATGAAGCACGTCATGAGGGGGTAAAATTGTTTCCTTATGGTCAGGAAGTGCAAAAGAAAATGAGGAATGGAAGTGCATGTCCAGTGAGCTAACGAACTCCCACTAGGCATCATTTCTCAAATGTTCTATGACCTCTCAACAGCCCCGCACTGGAAAACAAGTTAAAATGCTTGGGCTTTGGGGGAAATGTTCAAGATCCCAACTCCAGGACTGTTCCCAAGTGTGGTGACCTGTTGCCTTCTTTGTATAAGCTTTATTGGTGCTTGCTGTTAGTGTTTGCTTCACAGAAATGATTCCAGAATTTTCTCTTTTAATGTGGTCTGGAATAGCTTCAGAAATATTGCAGTGTTTTAAGAGGCTTATAGAGCAGCCCTAGGGACCAATATGAGCTTAAGACTAATCGGTGGCAAGTTCTTTGTCAAGTCCTCTACCACTTCTGAGAAAAGCGATTTCTTTTAAGTTTTAAGGTGTTATTTGTCTATGTTTATGTGTGTGCAGGAACATATGTATATGCATGCATAAATAAATGTAAAGGCCAGAAATCAAGCTCAGGTATTGTTCCTTTGGAGCAGTCCTCCTCCATTTTCCAGATAGGGTCACTCACTGAGGCAAGGGCTGTATCAATTAGGCTGGGCTGGGTGGCCAGACGGCCAGCCCTCTGGGGTTTCTACTCCTATAAGTGCTTGGATTAGAAATGAATGTCACCTTGCACACAAGTTTTATATATTTTTCCCTTTGAGAATTTTCTTTTTTTTTTTTATTGATGCTTTGTGTATTTCATACATCATTTTCCAATTCAGTTCAGGCGTATATCCCCTTCCCTTCACCCCGCCCCACCCCTACCCATCCCAGATCATGCATTCTGCCGTAACTTTTCTGCACCTTTCTGGGTTTTTTTGTTGTTGTTGTTTTGTTTTCATTTTTTTTAACAATAAGTGATAATTTGTGAGTACAAGCATCCTTCATGTCAAACCAATCTGCGAGCAGTTTTGCCCAAACCCATACAGCTCATGGGTCCCACCATCCAGCGGGGTGGGGGGGGGCTTGTATGTTCAATCAAGTTGATCAAATGAGTGTCCAGTCTATATTGTTGTAGTTTCACCTTTCACCCCAATCGCAGCCCTTACATTCTACAGTGCCTCCTCTTCCGCAGATTGTTCCCTAGGCTTAGAAAAGGGGCACACGTGGATGAGATGCAAAACAGTCTACTTTCTCTGGAGCTGTTGTATGCAGATGGGGTTACTTTGATCATTTTTACCCCTTGGTTCCTCCCTTAAGCCCCTCCTTGATCTTTACTTCACATCTCCCTCCCGTCTTCATGTACTCCTTTTTTTCTTTCTGTTTAAAAATAACCCGCATAGTCCAACTGTATAAGGCTACCCACTGGACCTAGTCAACCTACAGAGGATAAGAAGCCACTGAGTCAATGTTAGTGCTGATAAAACTGTTTCCTGGAAGAAAAGCCCAGAAGAGCAGTCTCTCTGTACAAAGCTCCTGCAGCATCCCATAGCCAGGATGGAACATTGCCTGGATGATCTTTCTTGTGCTGTGATTGTGGGAGTGCAGCATCCTCTCAAGTTGAGAAGACACTGCTCATCGCCATGCCTCCTCCACTCTGCCTACAATCCTTCTCTCTCTTCTCTCTCTCTATGCTGTTTCTTGACCTTGTGGGGACATGCATGTGATACAGATGTCTCAGGAATGGCTGACCACTCCAAGGACTCCTTTCCTCTTCACTCTGGCCAGCTGTGAGTCTCTGCCTTGACCATTCTCTGTGGCACAAAGGTGTTTTTGTGATGAGGATTGCTCTAATTTATGCAGCCGAAAATTTGTGTTTTCTGGAAACTAAACTCAGGTCCCCGGGCTGGGTTTATCTCCTCAGCCTGGTTTGGTTGTTGTTTATCCTTGGCGATAGTTGATGAATCTGTCTTTAAAAAGTATCCGTCTTAGTTACCTTCCTCATTGTTGAGACAAAATTCCTAACCAAGACAACATAAGGGTTTCTTTTGACTTGCAGTTCCAAGGGAAGTTTAAGATGGCAGGGAAAAGGGAGCAGGAGGGAGGGCAGAGGCTCCCACAGCAGACATTCCCAGTCAGAGAATAATCACAGTTGGTGCTCAGCTAGCTCTCTCTTTTTTATGCAGCTCAAGATCTCAACCAAAGACCGATGCTATCCACAAAATGTTTACTAAGTAATGCCACAATACAGCTATGCCTTCATGAAGACAGCCCAAACCTTAGCATCCATTTTAAGAACAAGAGCAGACGAATACTGACGAGAACCTGTTCCTTCAGATTTGTCTCAGAACTGTGCTCCCGGACAGGTGAGCAAACTGGTCTTTGTTTTATTAAACAGTATATCCAGAATGAAATGAGGGATTGGAAAATTTTGCCCTTTCTAATCTCCTGATGTAGATGGACATGTACCTACTCACCATGTAAACAATTATTATCAATTTTTCTCATTGTCTTCAATGAGATAAGTGCTGCTTATGGAGTTTTGATACTCACCATATTCACACACGTTATGTGTACATACAATGTATATAAATACATATGCTATTCTAGGTCCAGGGCAAGGAAGGATCATGAGGAATTGCTATGTTTAAGTTACAAGAAGGGCTCAAGTCTCAGTTGACTTGTCTACATTATAAATAACTTTTTGGTTGCAAGGATAGGTAAAAGTCATTTGTGCAGAGTATGTCCATATTGTAAAGGTCATTTGCATGGGTCTTTGCATCATAATCAGCCTAATCTAGATAATTCCTTGAAGGAATGCCCAGAGGCCTTTTTCTTTGGTAATTCTAGATTCTGCCAAGTTGGCAGCCAATACTAACCATCACAGTATCTTACATTAGGTTTAAATTATTTATACATTATGAAATTAAATTATTTATATATTATGAAATTGTCTTATGTTCTTTAATTTCTTGTGTGATTCTATATCTTGTCTCCCTTTTATTTTGATACAGGGAGGGAGGAGTTGAAGGGGTAAAGGTGAGTCACAGGTTACCTAGCAGTTTACTTATTTTGTAATTTTTAAATCGACAGATTATTTTATATTCTTCTTCACTTATTTATAATTCTCATGAGTATTTAAGGCTATGAATTTGCCTTTGTATTTCTTGGCTTTAGTATTAACTCACATTTTGTGACAGGTACTATTTTGTTGTAGAATACATTTTCCTGCCTCTCTGCCTACTAGACATTCAATGTGCTTTATGACAACCAAAACTATCTGGTTATTGCCAAAAGTTTCTTGATGAAAAGAGCCACAGCTGTGAGCCACTGCTCCAGCTATAAGCTACACACCTAGACAGTGTTTTCTGATTATCTTTTTATCTAAAATTTAGGTTTAGATTTGTACTATTATGTGATCCAGTTGTAAGATATACTTTTAATACAAATTCTGAAAATTCTGCTTAGATGTCTTCCACAGTTACTTCTCCAGCTTAGTTTTGACATAGGGTCTCACTGGACCTGGAACTCAGTGATTCATCTAGACTGGCTGGCCAGCACACCCACAAGACCACCTTGTTTGCGCCTCCTGGGTGATGGCATTATAAATGCACAACACCATGGCTGGCTGCTCACTGCTACACTTGCCTTTGTATATGGGTGCTGCTGGATTCTATACTCAGGTCCTTATACTTGTACAGCAAGCACTTGACCACTGACTCATCTCTCAGCCCCAGTGCTGTTTCTGATGGCCTGTGTAGTCTGGAGACTTTCTCCAAAGTTATAGTACTTTTCCCTGGGGCTCCATTTCTGTTCAACCCACAGAGGCAATGATAGGCCAAAGAAAGGATTCCATCCACCCACGTGTGGGTGATCCAATAAGTTCACTTTAGTCACTTACAAGATTGTGGATGACTCAGGCAGTCGCTTTACTGAAAACTCCAGCCCGGAATGGGTGACTACTCAACAAAAGTGCATATAGGACCTGTCAGGTTGTGAGATCCAGAAGCCCATTGGAATGCAGAGATACCTAAGACCGGAGGTCCAAGAACCTGCTCTACCAGGCCAGCCTTTGGTTATGCTAAAGCAGCCACCACTGATTACTCAGGAATCTTCCGCCTTGCCTTCCGACCCACCCCACCCTCACTGAATCCCACTCCCATCTTCTCCCTTAAATTCCCAAGCCAGACGCCATTCTGTGCTTGGCTCTTTCTTTCCCCTGAGCCTAATTAAACTTTGCTCCGAAGAGCTTAGACCTCGTGGCCTTTCATTCTGGAGGGAGCACACCATAACCTTACATTCTGGTGCCGTGACTCAGAGGTTCTTGGACCTCCAGTCTTAGGTGTCTCTGCATTCCAATGGGCTTCTGGATCTCACAACCTGACAGGATCCCCCTGCACAAGCTGCATGGTGCTGCTCCATTCAAGAGTCCTCTCTCTCTCTCTCTCTCTCTCTCTCTCTCTCTCTCTCTCAGCAGTTGTTCACAGCAGGCACTAAAGGGGGATGCCTAGATTCGGGAAAGTTTTGTGAGCTTCCTAAGTCTTAGTTCCTTGGAAGCTTTTCTGCATCTAGTAAGAATGCAGGCTTCTTCAAGGAGGGAATGTTTCAATAAAAATGAAACAATTACGCAATGGGGTTTTCGTAATTCTCCTTTCAGATTGTTTCCTGGATTAAAATTGTTAAGATTAAAATTGTTAAAAGGATACATTATATTGCTATTCTACATGATGTTCCTCACTGATAGTTGTCAGCTGCTATGTGGGTGCTAGGAATCGAACCTGAGTCCTCTGCAAAAAGCAGTGCTCTTAATCACTGAGCCATTTCTCCAGTCTCAGTTTTTTTTTTTAATTTATTTTAACACTGCAAAGTTTTCATTTACAAGAATGAGAAAATTTTAGTTTAGAATAATTGAGCCCTCTATGGTAGATTGAAAATGTGAACTACACCCCCCCACCTCCATCCCCCCACCCCCCACTCCCCCACCCTCCACAGCCTCCCTCACCCCCCACTGCCCCCACAACTCCCCACCCCCAACCCCCTCCCCCCACAGGTCCACCTCGCAATAGGATTGCAGCTCTCAATGAATGGCATTGCAGTTATTTTAGTCACCAAATTTCTCTGCACTGTCACTGACCACCAGCAGAGGGCACCCTAAGTCTAAGCAATAGATGAGCAGATACAGTTTCACAGTAAACTAGTGAAGAAAATAGATAATGCTAAATAAATTAGTAACTGTACTAAGAAAGATCAATTTGGGCCTAATATTTTAATAAATTTAAATTTATATCAAAATTTTAATCAAATTTTCGACAATGGTTTATTTTACCAACTTATCAAAATAAATATCACAGAAAATAGCACATTTAATATTTAAATACTTAAATCAACCCTTTATGTTTTAAAATTAAAAAAAAAATTTCACTTATTATTTTTATTTTATGTGTATGAGTGTATTGCCTGCATGGGTGTCAGTGCACCAGTGTTTTGTAGTGCTCAGATAACATCAGTTGGATCCCCTGGAACAGGAGTTACAGGCAGTTGTTAGTCTCCATGTGGGTGCTGGGTATTGAACCTGGGTCTTCTGCAAGAGCAGCTGATACCTTAACCCCTGAGCATTGTTTCAGCTCCAAATTAACTCTTTATCTTTTAACTTTCAAAGTGTTAGACACCCCATTAAAATGGTTTATCATGAATGAATATAATAAGAAGTTTGGAGTCTTTTCATCTTCCAGATTGAAACCTTAGGGGGTTCTGGTAGTATCCTCTGAAAGTTGGTGTCTCTCTGTGGGAAAACAACAACAATTCGTGTGTGATGGACCAGGAAGTCATAACAGCTCTGCTCTTTTCCTTTTCTTTTTCTTCCTTTTCTTTCTTTCTTTCTTTCTTTCTTTCTTTCTTTCTTTCTTTCTTTCTTTCTTTCTTTCTTTCTTTCTTTCTTTCTCTTTCTTTCCTTCCTTATTTATTCATTTATTGATTTATGTATTTATTTTCTTTTTTGGTCTTTTAAAGACAGGATCTCCCTGCAGCACCAGCTGGCCTGGAACTTGCAATGGAGACAAGCTGTCCTCCATCTCACAGAGATCCCCTACCTCTGCCTCCAGAGTGTCGGAGTTAAAGGTGTGCATCCCTACACCACTGATAGGAGCTCTGCTCTCTTGAAAGGAATTAGTGCCCTTGCAAAAGAGTTTCTAGGGAGTGTCCTGCGGTCCACTCACCAGGAAAGGGTTCAGCAGATTCTCACCAAAAATAGAATCTTCTGGGACCTTATCTTAGGCTTCCAGCCTCCAGAAATGTGGAAAATGTATTTCTTTAAAATTATCCAATCTAAATAATTTTGTTATAGTAACAGGAATAGACTATAACAGCCAGTATATGTAATTCAACTTAGACATTAATATGTCCAAATCTTCCCCTACAGTCTTAGAAACAGATCACAGTGTTCCATTCCCGGTCACCTTCCTCATGTCACGTGCTCATTAGAATTGGTTTTGTTCCCACCTGGACTGAACTAAACTCCTTGACTCATGACATAGTTATGATAATCTCTGCATGCATGTAGCCTCTGAGTGCTCGCAAAGTCCAATGCCAGTCATAGGTCCTTAGCAGTCATGGATAAGGACCTACATGTTCACTCCGTCTCCTATAGACTTTACCCTACCCATATGGGGTAACGTTAATCTACACTTTGCTTTAAACATTTAATATAAAGTTTAAAATCATACATATGTGTACTTTGAATCAAATACTTAAATTTAGATTTCAGCTTTATTCAGAATCATATTTGTCTTTTTAAAAGCTCTGTGTTCAGGCTCATCCGTATTATGTGGGTAGCAGCAATTCACTGATTTGCACATAATATCCCATTATGAGTATACATCAATTTATTTATACGTTCTCTCTGTAGGCATTTGTACTGTGTTTTTACACTTTCTTGTTCTATTATTTAAAGGATTATAAATGACTAAAGCTTGCATATATGTCTATTGGCTTATATGAGAAAACATTTTGCTTGCTTGGTTATGATTACTCTCCTATCATAATTGTGTAAGTAAATTGATATATTTTCCAACACTTGATATTGTTAGAATTCTTCATACGTTTTACCAACTGAATGAATTAGATAGTCCTGATTCTCATTTCCTTGATTACTAGTGATTCGGTGAACCTTATTCCATGGACTGGCTATCAGTAATTGCTCTTCTATGCAATGCTCGTTCTTTTTCCCTCATTTCTCTGTTGGGTTGCTTTTCTCATATCTATCTGTAAGAGTGTTTGTAATCATTTTTGGTGATCATATTTATTGTTAAAAATCAAGTTAATTGGGAGGCCACTAGACTGATGTAGTTCCTGGTGCCTTAGAGAAGTACATAAGCAAGCCAATTCCAATATAAATGGTAAAACAAACTTTAGGGTTAACCAATCAGAAATTAGCAACTAACCTCTAGTTACAGATGTCAGCCTATCAGAAAACACCAACTAGCCCCTAACTGTTGGAGTAGCAATAAAGGCGGCCATTAAAAGAAACCTCCTTCAGGTCAAGAGATTAAAGTCTCTGGCTTGGGTAGAGACCTAATATTCTGCTTGAGCAGGGTCAATGATCTGGCTGAGGAGCATCCTCACTCAGGAGGGAGCACTCATCAATGCTAAGGAGATGGGCAGAATGACTGTCCCTTTAATGCCGCACAGTCGTTCCCGCACTTCAGTCTTCTAGAGCGTTGCTGCTTCCCTCATTTGCCTGCTTTGAGGACAAGCATCTTCTCCCTTTCTTCTGTGTTCTAAGCATGCTTTCCCTCATGCTTTGGGGTTACTTACTCCTTCTCTAAAGCCTCCTCCCTACCATGTAGTTGTCTGTCAACACATGGCCGACTTCCATGCCTCCGTGAAGTTTAACTCAAGCTCCGTGTGGCCTTTTCCTCCTCTTCATTCTCCTCCTGGAAGCTGAGAGGGTTACAGCTTACCTGCCCTCCAGTTTTTCTTTCAATCTCTAAGTGGCCTTGGACTTCTGTTTGATCAGTTCTTAAATTCTTTTATCAAGAGGGGATCCTGATCTCCCCAGTATCATCTGGTGACTGTAAAGAAGCACGGCACAACTTCTCATAACATATAAGGACCCTCCCACTTCAAGCAAGCAAACATAGCTTTCTTGTTATTGCATCTGTGAACATCATACCCATTTCTTTGTGTCCCTTTATGGAGCTGTGCTGCAGCCTGGCTGCCTGATTCTTGAATGCTCAAATATTCATGTCACAATTTTAACATGCCCAATTTCTATCACCATAGGATTTGTCTTTGATTATTTTTTTGATGAATCAATGTCCTTAACATGGTCCTGTTTCCCAGTCTTTTGAAAGAGTGCTTTTTGCATGCTGTTTAAATCTTCCTCTACCTATGCTCCAAAAACTATTGCTATTATGTTCCATTAATATTGCTTCACTCTTAAGACCTTTCTCCACCTGGAGGAGTTTGTACATGGTGTGTGCTGGGCATTTGTCTGGAAGCGGCGACAAAATACCTAGCGAAAACAACTTGAGGAGGGGTTTATTTAGGCTCAAGTTGAAGGATATAGTCTAGCATGGGGATGCTGTGGTGGGAGGGGCTTCAGGATATAGTTTAGCATGGGGATGCTGTGGTGGGAGGGGCTTCAGGCAGCTGGTCACAGACCATCTGCACAGAGTGGACAGCAATGAATGTGAGCATTCACCTCACTTTCTCCTTTTGATTCAGTCCTGCGAATGGTGCTGTTCACAGTGGAGATAGTCTTCCCACTGCAAGGAACTCTATGTAATCTCTCCCGGGCATGTCCAAAGGCTAAGTTAATCTAGGCAGCCCCTCACAGGTATGCTCAAAAGCTTGTCTCTTGGTGATTCTCCCCAGATTCATGGTAAATCTCTAATCTTCCAGTACCACAGAAAATGCTGTTTGGCAGTAAGGACTTTAGAGAAGGTTAAATGATACCCTGAGTGCACCAGTTTTGTCCTTGTAAAATGAAACTGAACACAGAGAGGACAACAGGGATGAGTGCACAGAGCCACACATGGAGGACCATGTGACAAGTGGCCCTCTAAGTGAAAAAGGTTCAGGAGACACCAACCAGCACCTTGCTTGCAGCATCCAAAAACATGGAAAAAGTTCAAGATATCCTGTCTGTAATATTTGGACAGGCCTAGCAGACTAACATGGTGCCATACTAGGGACTTATAGCTTCTGTGTAAAACATCGACTCTTCCCTTGGGACCCGAGTGTTCAAATTCAAATGAAAGCAGGACAAAAGCTTAGTGCTTTCGTGTTCACTTGTAACTGTCTCCTTTGTTACCTTAAGCTTTTGAGACATTTAAAAAATATATTTTTATTTTTTATGCGTACGAGTGCTTTGCTTGCATGGGTGTAAGTGCACCACATACATGCAATGCTCACAGAGGACACAAGTGGGCATCAGAGCCTCTGGAACTGGAGAGACAAAGGGTTGTTAGCCACCACGTGGGTTCTGGGAACTGAGCCCAAGTCCCCTGAAAGAGCAGTCAGTGCTGATAACAGATTAGTCATCTCTCCAGCCCCTTTGAGACATATTCAATTCTGAGGAGTATTAATCATTTAAGGAATGTTCAAAATTTATAGAGACATCATAGATTGTCAACTTTAACTTTTCCAGTGTTTTGTTACAGACCACAAGAACAGCACCTAGAAGTCCCCATTGTCTTAAACCCAAAGAAACAAGCTGCATCACTTTCTGCGGACCTTCCTCTGAGTGTCCTCACTGGCAGCCATTTGGAATTCTAGGAGCAGCAGGTCGGATGGACGGTCCTCTTTGGAGAGGAGCCAGCAGGCAGCAACACTGTTCTCGCTGACGGGGCTCCGTGGTGCCTGAGATATTGATTAACCAGATCAGTGTTGGGCCAAGACTGATGGACCCTGCACGTTTTTGCACCCTGCTTTTCTGCTCCATATCTAACTGAGAAGCTCCTGTTGAGCTCCTGGAAGACAGGGTGGGGGACACTCGGTTCCCTGGTCCTTCCCAGTAGGACTGAAATTAACAAATGGTGAAACATGAATATTCACCATTACTTGCTCTGTTTGTTTTCTTTTATGAGTGGCTAAAGCTAGTCTGTTGGGACCCCGCTCCCCCCCAACCATCACTCTGCTCCCTAAATAAGTTGCTCCTGGCATAGGAATCTGATTGCAGGATGAGGTAGGTTAATTTTTTAATAAATGAAAAATACTTTGATTCAAATCTGTATGTACTGAACAGATTCTTAGCTCATTAAAGTATATTTTCTCACATATGAAAGTTCTTTCCCTATGGACCTACTGCTAAACTCATTATTCTATTCCTTTGGTCAGTTTGTCTAATTAACTAAATTGCTTTCTTGCTACAAATGCACCATAAGGCCTGGCGGCTGCTAGAGAAATGTCTTTTTCTTTTATTCTTTTTTTTTTTTTAAGTGATTTCACTACTTTTGATTTAAAATGTGCTATGCTTCAGTTAGTCAATTTTTCATTAAAAGCCCTATTTGGATTTGGGCATTAAAATATGCATTAAAACTACAGACATACAGAGAAATATTTTGTAATTAGAGATTTAGTTTGTCAGTGTAGTTATAGTCTATACAGTATACTTTTGTGTGCATTGTTATATGGACTACAGTTTTGATTCTGACCACGTGATGGCAGTACAATAAAAAAAATCCTATTTTCCCTTCAACAGAGAGACACTAAGTCTTAGTGGTGATACTTTATTAAAAGCCCATATATTTTTCAAGATAGAGCTGAATTCCACATGGGATAGTCAGTAGTCTATCAAATGCCAAAATATTGTTGGTGACAACACATGTAATAGCATACAATAAAAAAACTGAAATAAACCTCAGTCTGTTTTTCAGTCTTTTACTCATAGGGCATATATACACCATTAAAAAAGAATCAGTGCAAAACTAGCTCTAGGAAGTTAGCATTGCGTTTTCCAAGCCAGCAAGCCCATTAACGATCAGGTTTGCACAAGGCTGGGGAGCAAAGGTCATCCCCAGGGTTATGAATAAAGGGGGACGATCATGTCATTCTGGTTTTCCACTTCCAGCTCTACCTCTCATTGAAGCCCAGGATGATCTTGGGTAAAGTCTACAGTCACTTGTGGGGAACATGCCTGGGCTTGCACTGGACCTAAAGCACCAAAAAGGAAAGTGACAGGAAAGACTTTCTCCTTCTACTGTTCCAGGCTAATGAAGTCTCCTTTGTACACTGTCAGGCTAATCTGAAGCAATGTCTTTGTAAATGTTGTTATCAGACCTAACACTTGATAGTCATCTGGAGGAAACTCTATTGTACCTATTAGCCTGATACTCTATGTGGAACTGGGAATCTATACAAAATACTTCTTTATATATCATGTAAACTAAGACAAAAAAATCGACATGTACTTTGACTTAACATAACTTGGTTGTTCTGTTAAAAATTTATAGTTAAATTGTTCAGGACCCCACTTCCTCGTCTGTAAAATGGGAAAAACGTCAGAGACTAGAATACACCACTTCAAAATATGTCCACAGGAAACCAGACTATGTCACCTTAAATATATCTTTGACTCGGGGTAACTTTGAGCTGTCTGAAACACTAGACATCAGGCCCTGAAAACAGCACATTACTGTTTGTAAGGGAAATCACATTGAAAGAAATCTCAATTCCTAAGTCTGTCTTTTTATCAAGAATAATAAATGACTTTAAACCATTCTTTTGGTGAATAAATAACACATCTCACTTGTATTTGAGGTATGCACTTGGTACTTGCCTTCTCTTATTTTCCTCACTTTTTTTGGGGGGGTGGGACTAAGATGGTGTTTAAACCCCTATTATTCTAAGCCACCTCTAAGGTATTTATTTCACTGTGTATCTACCAAGTATATATGGATAAACGTGTTTTTCTCTGGTTACTCTGTCCTGCTTGAGACAAACTAGAATTTACAAAAGTAGAGGAAAAGTTATTTTTCTCCCTTAACAGCAATATTTTTCCTTATAGAATTGTTAGGTTACATTGGCATTTCAAAATACTGAACAGTCCTCAATGTTTGGACTAGTGATGTCAAGGTAAATAAGAAAAAGGCTACTTCAGGGTTATAAAAATCTGAACAGCAAAATCTGGATATTGTTGAGCGCCATGTTTCAGCTCACTAGCCTGGGCTCGTTCTTCCCACAGGAAGCCTTGAATCGACATAATGTGCACAAGGGTAAGGAGATCGCTTAATGAGCCACTGGAACCATGCGTTTTGAATAACGCACTTTCAGCAAAGGGTCACCGATGACTTCAACTGCAAGGTGATAATTAGCACCCAGCCCACTTTAGCGCCACTGGCCAAAAGAAAACCCACATTGTGCTAATGAAGGCCCACTGAGAACGTTAACCGCATTTCTAGAAGATTCCGCTGGATGGCGCCTTTGCTTTCCGATATTTGGACTGCTGAACTAAACGTTCCCTGGACGTCAGACCCTCTTTTCCCAGGTTAAGGGGCTGGCCCCAACTGAGGGCCACTAAAGGGAGATGGGCAGGGGCAGCAGGGGCCTCAGACGCCCCGGGCCTGCCCACTTCTCCCAGGTCTGCGGCTCTTTCCACCGCGGCTGACAGGTCGCCGGGTGTCCGCTCCAGGGACCAGGCTTTCCCGCAGCCCCAGTCACCCCGCGGGCGGGCTCGGCGGGGACGGGACTTGGGCCAGCTCTCGGGTTCCGGTTTTCAACGTCCGAGTTGAGAACGTTCTGAGAACTGGGCCGCCCTTTGCGGGCCACCGGGAGCTCGCGGAGCCCCAGATCCGCCCAGCTTGCCTCCAGCCCCGCGCTCCTGGCCCGGGGGGGCGGGGCATCCCGGTGACACTGCCCGAGTCCCCGCCCCTTCCCCGCCCCTTCCCCGCCCCGCGCGTATTTAAGGCTTCGCCAAGCACTCGCACTCGCACAAGTGGAGCAGGCAAGCGGCGGCGCGCGGGTTGGCTGAGGGTCGGGGCTCCAGGGCCAGGGCTAGCTCGGACTTGTGTCCGCGCCTCGGAGGTGGCAGCAGGCGGTGAGGGAGATCGGGCGGCGATGGAGCTCCTCCGGACTATCACCTACCAGCCGGCCGCCAGCACCAAGATGTGCGAGCAGGCATTGGGCAAGGCTTGCGGCGGGGACTCAAAGAAGAAGCGGGCGCAGCAGCCCTCGGAGGACGGGCAGTCCCAGGCTCCGGTGCCCCCGGCGGCCACGCACCACCACCACCACCACTCACACTCGGGACCCGAGATCTCGCGGATTATAGTCGACCCCACGACGGGGAAGCGCTACTGCCGGGGCAAAGTGCTGGGAAAGGTGAGTTACGCTGGGCACCGGGCTGGGCTGCGGGGCGGGAGGGAGGGCTGCCTGGGCGCGGGAGCCGGGAGGGACCCTGCGCCCAAACCCGAGCCTCATCATCTCGTGCCTGTCTGCTCCTTAAGCGATCTCCTTACCCTTGTGCACATTATGTCGATTCAAGGCTTCCAGTGGGAAGAACGAGCCCAGGCTAGTGAGCGACCCCGTCACCTGCCCTTTGGGGTTTCCGTTCGCTGACAGCGCTGAGGATCGGCTTTCCATCCTCAGCCAAGGCTCCAAAGACATTCATTCCTGGTCTTTCTAACTAGAGCTGGCTCCCTTTACCTGCTCCCCAGGGGATTCTCCAGATAAATTTCTGAAGAGGTTATTTTCCACCTTTCCCCATTCCAACCTCCCTCTGTAGAACCCTCCTTTTTAAAGGGAGAAAAAGACACCGGACTGGTTTTCTGAAATAGCCTTAAGGAGCCAAGCGGACCACATCCCTCCCTCTGTCCTCCACCCCGCTCCCCCCAATTCTCTAATGTTTCTCTTTTTCTATTTAAATATTCATTTATTTTAAACATGGGCCCTCCATTTTCCTGTCATGCTCAGTTCCATCTCGGCTTTGTTTCCTTTCAGGGAGGCTTTGCAAAGTGTTACGAAATGACAGATTTGACAAACAACAAAGTCTACGCTGCAAAAATTATTCCTCACAGCAGAGTAGCTAAACCTCATCAAAGGGAAAAGGTGTGTATGACTGTGAAGTATTTTCTTTGTGTGCAGGGATGGCCCTTCCCTATTAGGAAAATGTCTTCTGTGTGTGCAAGCAAGATGCTGGGAGACTAATAAACCTTATCTTGCCTTGTCTCCTAGATTGACAAAGAAATAGAGCTTCACAGAATCCTGCATCATAAGCATGTGGTACAGTTTTACCACTACTTTGAAGACAAAGAGAACATTTACATTCTGTTGGAGTACTGCAGCAGGAGGGTGAGCGTTAACTCCTATTTCATAGTGTTTGCTTGGAGAAAACTGAGGTGGTGTTTGCATTCCATTGCATCTGGGACGTGAGCTGTGGCAGTTTATTATGCTACCAGCACATCAACTTTCATCACGCACCCTGTAAAGGGAAACCAGATTTGCCTCACTTTGACAAATTCTCCTTTTTTCTCTTCTCCTCTTCCTAGTCCATGGCTCATATCTTGAAAGCAAGAAAGGTGTTGACAGAGCCAGAAGTCAGATACTACCTCAGACAGATTGTTTCTGGACTGAAGTACCTTCATGAACAAGAAATCTTGCATCGAGATCTCAAGCTAGGTAAGCCCTCCACTCCAGAACAATGGGGGGGGGGCGCTAGGGAGAGAGGTGTCATTTTAGTCTCTCCTTATTTACTTCCTAGTGGTTTTAACTAGGATTTATTCTTATGCAATCTTGCTTTTAAATGGGTGATTTCAGGAGAACCATTGGCCTCCAAACTGGATACATGCATACGATTCGAATATCTTTTCAAGGATATTCACACTTTGTTTTGTTTTTCTTCTAGGGAACTTTTTTATTAACGAATCTATGGAACTGAAAGTTGGTGACTTTGGTTTGGCAGCCAGACTAGAACCGTTGGAACACAGAAGGAGGTGAGAGACATTTCCTACCTGCGTTTTTGTGGAGGCCAAATGCACTTTTATTATTTTCTAGTTAGTATTTCATAGAAAGTTGGTTGATTCTAAAATTGGTAAGCCATAGCACTATTAAAGGAACAAGAGCCACTGTGAGGTAGACAGGGAAACTTATACATCTAAGTTTATTATTAAAGAAATCAGAGAAGTCTTATAGCTACCTAAAATACATAAACCATCTGGCCTTAGCTTGCTAGAAACACTTGGTCATATGGGCTGAAAAAAAACCGTGCATGCATTTGAAAATTACCAGAAGAAACTTGGTCACATAAAGCAACTAAAAAATTTCAGATGGAAATTCAGCCTACTATTTTCAAGGATTTCTTTCCTGTTGAGTCACCCCCAGAATATCAGTTTAAATGATATAATGTTTTCTAATAAACTCTTGCTATATTTTGTCTTTTTAGAACGATATGTGGTACCCCTAATTATCTCTCTCCTGAAGTCCTTAACAAACAAGGACATGGCTGTGAATCGGATATCTGGGCCTTGGGCTGTGTAATGTAAGTAAACAGCATGTTTAAAAGCAAATTTGGTGTGAGCATGGTGCTCAAAAAGAGTACCTTTATGACCATCACTAAAGAAGTATTTCTCTGTGCTCAGGTATACAATGCTGCTCGGAAGGCCTCCATTTGAAACTACGAATCTGAAAGAAACGTACAGGTGCATAAGAGAAGCGAGGTACACGATGCCGTCTTCACTACTGGCTCCCGCTAAGCACTTGATAGCTAGCATGCTGTCCAAAAACCCAGAGGACCGTCCCAGTTTGGATGACATCATTCGACATGACTTCTTCCTGCAGGTCGGTGCACTCTTTCACCTTTTAAATTGCATGTTGTGCTGATGACAGAACTGGTTACTGAAGGCCTTTTCTGATTGCACAGGGCTTCACCCCAGACAGACTCTCATCTAGCTGCTGCCATACAGTTCCAGATTTCCACTTATCAAGTCCAGCCAAGAACTTCTTTAAGAAAGCGGCTGCTGCTCTTTTTGGTGGCAAGAAAGACAAAGCAAGATATATTGACATGCACAGTGAGTGTTGCTACTGCTCTTCCTCCTCCATATCCAACATTCTTCTAACTTGATAAATAAGAGACTTGGATATTAGCATTGTGCTAGCATACATGTGTGCTGTTAACCTCGACATTCATAGCATAATAAATACACAATTAGAACTGGTTGATGGTTTCTTGTTTCATAAACACTGAATGTGCTGCCTACACAATTGTAGTTGACAGCAATGATCACAAGCTGGCTTTGCCTTGGATGCTTGTAAGCGAGATTCCAACACTGAAGGAAATATAGCTAGTTCCGTTCCTTCCTTGTTGAGATAGACTAACATATAATTCTTTTCCTTTATTTACAGACAGAGTATCAAAAGAAGATGAAGATATTTACAAGCTTAGGCATGATTTGAAAAAGACTTCGATAACCCAGCAGCCCAGCAAACACAGGACAGATGAGGTGTGTTGGGAAAGAACATAAGTATACAAACACTTTAGGTCACTTCCTTTCTTGGATAATTAGCATTCTGAGGCTTACTGGGGTTGAAGCGATACCTTCATTTGGGGTACTGCAGTATATTTCTTGGGCTTGTGTCCACTACTTTTTGATAAGCTTTTCTGGCAATTACCACAGTCTCCTTTTAACCTGAAATTTCAGCCATAAATTGATTTAGCTACTTGACTCATTGTATGACTCTTTTCTCTTATAAGGAGCTCCAGCCACCTACCACTACCGTTGCCAGATCTGGGACATCCACAGTGGACAATAAGCAGCAGATCGGAGATGCTATTCGCATGATAGTTAGGGGCACACTTGGCAGCTGCAGCAGCAGCAGTGAATGTAAGTGCTTGCAGGTCATGCTTGAGAGAAACACAGCACCAGTGCTAAATACTGACTGAGTGTCTAAAAACTGCAGTCAATTTTGTAATCTAATTTAATGGAGAAACAAAATTATAGAAATTGGAAAAAGACATGCAGTAACTGAGGTTCCTGTGCCTCTCAGATTAGCAGGGAAGCATGGTGTGCACCAGAGCACGTTTGTTTTGGTTAATAGTTTTGTCATGTCCTTTTCTCTTGTGACTTTTCAGGCCTCGAAGACAGTACCATGGGAAGTGTTGCAGACACCGTGGCCAGGGTCCTGCGGGGCTGTCTCGAAAACATGCCAGAAGCCGACTGCATTCCCAAAGAGCAGCTGAGCTCCTCCTTTCAGTGGGTTACCAAATGGGTCGATTACTCCAACAAATATGGTTTTGGATACCAGCTCTCAGACCACACCGTTGGAGTGCTTTTCAACAATGGCGCGCACATGAGCCTCCTTCCAGACAAAAAGTAAGTGTCTGATTGATGAAATCTGTCAGTTCTCTACTGTTGCACTAAAAAAAAAAAATCTGAAAACAGTGATTAACTGCTTCTAATTTTTTTCTCTCTCTCCTCCTGATTTTTAGGACAGTTCACTATTATGCAGAGCTTGGCCAGTGCTCTGTTTTTCCAGCAACAGATGCCCCTGAACAATTCATTAGTCAAGTGACGGTGCTGAAATACTTTTCTCATTACATGGAGGAGAACCTCATGGATGTAAGTACCTGGCTTAGAGCAGGGATGTTTGACACAGTTCACTTCCAGGGGCCTTCCTTTGAGGCTTGTTTAGTTAAGATTCTCATATCTTATCCTAGATGTAGTGAGTCAGAATCTCTGTGAGGCAGAGCCAGGAATAAGCTTGAGTTTGGGAGGCATTTGCATAATGCACACACTACACAATCTTGCTAGGCCCTAACTATCTAACTTCTTACAGGGTGGTGATCTCCCTAGTGTTACTGATATTCGAAGACCTCGGCTCTACCTCCTTCAGTGGCTAAAGTCTGATAAGGCCTTAATGATGCTCTTCAATGATGGCACGTTTCAGGTAAAGGAACCCTTCACTAAAGTGCCTGCTGAGGTCCTAAAACTTTTTTTAGCCTATCTACTTTAGTTCTTGATTGAACTTTCCTACTTGAGTATTTAGAGAGTTCTAATGTCTCTCCATGTTTATTTTTAAAGGTGAATTTCTACCACGATCATACAAAAATAATCATCTGTAGCCAAAATGAAGAATACCTTCTCACTTACATCAATGAGGACAGGATATCTACAACTTTCAGACTGACAACTCTACTGATGTCTGGCTGTTCATTAGAATTAAAAAATAGAATGGAATATGCCCTGAACATGCTCTTACAAAGATGTAACTGAATGACTTTTTGAGTGGACCCGTTGGGACTCTTTTCCACTGTGAGATCAACTGGGAAGTCGCTAGAGTGACGTAGAGCATGTTGAAGATGGACAGGTGGTGGTACGAACACAGTTCCTCATGGCCCGCTGGACTGCTGGAACCAGATTAGTCTGATGTGTACAGGTCTAGACTTTGGACAATTCAAGAGTGAAACAATGCGATTTCCCTTGAGACACCTGTTTTAAAAGGTTTATGGACAATTTTGCAGAAAGATGCGTAGACTCTTCTCTCTGTTGAGAGTGTTTTCTGCCAGAGGATTTGGAACTGTGAATATACTTCCTGAAGGAGGGGGAAGGGAGGAAACTCCCTTGTTTAAAGGCTGTAATCAGAGCAGCTTTTGGTTGCTCAACTGTGAACTATGGCCATATATAATTTTTTTGTTTATTTTTGAATATACTTGTGGCTGGAAAAGTGCATTCCTTGTTAATAAACTTTTTATTTATTACAGTCCCCAAAGCAGTATTTATTATCAAAATGTTCTTTTTTTATGTTGATCATTTTGAACTCTTGGCAATAAAGAGTATGAAAAGACAAAAGCAGTGGTTTCCTGTCTTTACTACAATACAGCACCATGATCACAGGTTCCTGGCACTATGCACAGAAGCTGTGGTGTCCAGTCTTTTAGCCACAGTGCAGCCCAATGCATCACATCCTCTGATCGTGGGTTCCCGGCACTATCCTGACATGACACTGACTATAAGAAGCAAACTAGAAATTTACATCTTCAGTTTTTGTAATTGAAATTTCTAAGAAGACAATCTGTTGATGCCAGAATTATGGATTTTCTGAGTGGATCTAATGAGAAGAATGTAACACAACTATTTTTTACAACCACAACAAATACTGGACTTCTGCTAAATCCCCAACCAATCTCTCTCTAAAGCATTTCCTCATAACTCTTAGAACTGAAAAGCAGAGTAATTCTTTGTAAGCACTGTTACTGTCAGTAGTTACAGGAAGTTTATCTTAATGTGGGCCAAACACTGAATTATAACAGATGCAATATTTGGCTGTACCCCTCAGTTTAGACCTGCCTAAACACTTCAGAGCTGCTGGCAGTAAGGAGTACATAATCCAGTAGTGGGAAATGACTTGTAAATAATTCACTTTATCTTCTTTCTGATGCACGGAGGTTGTGGAGTGGTATGGGAACCCATATGGCTTGAGTCCCATCTTTTAATCTATTAAAGAGGAAAATCTAATGTTTTTCTCTTTCAGTGGGATATACTCTTTGACAGGAATAAAGGAAAGCTGTTCATTCTGTTTCCCTGAATTTAAGTGACTTGCATATGCTACTAAGATTTTGTTGTTGCTGTTGTTCTATTGGAATGCTACTACAAGGAAAATACTCTCTTGGGAAGAGAAAAGCATTTTGGTTTAAAGCTATTTACGCTGTGATTCTGTACAGGCAGCAGCAAGATAGATGTAAACATGTGTTTCTATTTTTTCTAAAATAGTGGGATTTTGCATCCAACATGGTTTACTTCATGTACATTATTATTAAAAGCCAAACTTGGGTATTTGCTATGGGTATTTCATGAGTCCTCAATGAACTCTATTGCTTGAATTCTCTGACTACATACCAGAGTCCATTCTCTGTTAAGTGGCTTATGTTAACAGCAGAGAAAAATCGAATAATGGCCAGGTGTGTATAAGTAGAATCTAATTTTATGAACGAGAACAAGCAATAGAGGGAAATAGTGAAAAATGTTCTTTCTCTTTGAGTTTGACAATGGAAGACTGCATATTACTTAAAGGTTTTAGAACACGTGTATGGACTAGCATCTACTGAAGAACAGGTGAAGGGTCTGCCTTGGAGAGTGGAGTGAACTAAGGACTCTTCTTGCCCTGCAGGAAATCTCCTTAGCGTGGCAGAGATGTACAGCTGCCTCAGTTTGATAAGTGCTCTGATGTTATGAGGAAGGTATGCATTGGGCATTGAGGGAACCAAGGATAAGAATCATAGGAAATTTTCCAGGCACAGGGTTGACTCATCAGATTCCAGAGAAGGAGGTGTTTTTTTTTTTTTTTTGTATGTGTATGAATGTACTGTCCACATGTAGGTTTGTGCACCCGTGTCTTGCAATGCCACGGAGGTCAGAAGAGGGTCTTGGATTCCCCTGGAACTGGAGTTCTCCTGGAATTGGAGTTACAGACGGTTCTTAGCCACCACGTGGGTGCTGGAGATCAAACCTGGGTCCTCTGCAAGAGCAGTCGGTGCTCTTAACTGCTAGGCCATCTCTCCAGCCCCGAGAAAGAGTTTTTTTTTTTTTTTTTTATGTGGGGTTTGAAAGATCTGTGAGGATCAAATAGAAGTGTGAAGTGCAAAAGTTTTAAACAAGTAGAAAACCTGTTAGAATCTTAAGATGGAAAGAGTTCCCAGAAGTGTGGAAGTCTGAGTGGGGCCAGGAGAAGCTGGAAGACAGATGACGTCCCACGTGCACCCAAGGCACCAGCTTGCAACTTGAAGGCACTGTGGGCTTACTGAAAGATCCTGTGGTTTTAATTTTATTTATTTTTCTGAGACACTAACTAACTCAGGCTGGCCTGGAACTCAACTGTGTACCCTATAGGCTGGTCTTAAATTTGGAGTGACCCTCTTGCCTCAGCCTCACAGATGCTAGAATTACTAGCATGTATCACTGTGCCTGGCTTGCTGAAATATTTTAAGAAGGAAAGTGGTGTAGTATTTCAGATTAATGAAATTCATTTGGAGGCTTAGATGAGTGAAGAACAAAGCGAGGAGATGGAATCCAAACACCACAGAAATTAACGCTGTGATCTAGGTGAGAGAAGATCCAAGACTACCAAAGGAAACAAAGGAAGTGTTATGTCTTCCTGTGCCCAGCAGGGAAGGGTGGTAGATTGTGTGGGTACTAACAGGCATGGAAAGGATAAAGAAACAGCCTGATTTTGGAGACAAGTAGTGAGTAGATGTAATGAAATCAAATTCACACCAAAGTACTGAAATAGGTCCCCCAAACACGTGGATAACCATGTCTGTATGTCAAAAGGATGTGATTGTGGAGCAGCCAGGTGTTGGGGAACACAATGGGAATAGAAGCACAGGAGGACACATTCTTTTTTTTTTTTTTTTTTTTTTTTTTTTTTTTTTTTTTTTTTTTTGTCCTTTTTGAGACAGGGTCTCCCTGTAGTCCCAGCTGTCCTGGAAAGGAGGACACATTCTTACTGGCCCTTCTGCTAAGCAGCCTTTTTCTATTAAAATGTGAGGGTGTCTCTATAAAACAAACAGTCTTGATATATCTACACCACAGAGGAAGAACAAAAGATTATCACAACCTTTGCAAACAGAGAGACCTAAAGTTCCGAAAATAACTCCAAAATAGCATGTGTCTTTAGGGAATGCATTCGATCCAAAGAATGTTTGTCCAGGAGCCACATGTCCTAGAAAGAAATAAGTGAAGAAAACACCAGTCTTTGAATATTATAACTGTATTTAGTTTGGATGCATGGTAATAGCTACTTCAGCTACATTTGGTATACCCACAATAGTCACTTGGTTGTCAGGTTGCTCAACATTTACTGTATTTATATCTTACTCCCCTAAACCTTTACAAAACGATTTCTTCATGCAGCCTTATACCTGCTAGGGAGGAAGCATGTTCTAATAGATACACTTTGGAATCAATTCTGACCATGTGAAAATAGTGTGACCTTCAGTAAAAAGCTATCTCTGTTTTCCTCATCTGTCAAGAGGAAATGATAATAAAGTACTTGCACACTGAACGTGTTCAATAAATATTCATATTCATTTTGTTCTGTTTCTTCCACTTCTTTCCTTATACACAATTACAGGAACATGGACTTCTTATCCTTTCTTGTCTTCCTTTATTTGATAGTTCTGGTTCAGTCAGTAGACAAAAATAATTGCAAAAATTTCCAAACAGAGGGAATCAAATAGAAATCAATTAGATTATATAGACTGTGTTCCCCAGGACAGCACCAACACACACAAAGCCTATTGTTCACAGTATTCCCAGGAAGTATCCCATCCAAGTACTAACCAGACCTCACTCTCCTCAGCTTCCATGATCAGGTTAGATCAGGCGCATTCACGGTGGCATGGCAGTAGATGGGTTACAGGTGTCAGAAGAGTCGTCTAACAGGAAGCTATGAGGCAACCTAGATATTAACCACTGTTTAAAGGCACTAGTACTCTAATAGCTAGGGAAATCTAGAAAAAAGTGGGGTTACTAGAGTCAGGATTGTGGTCTTCACTAGAACCATGGCACCCATTGATTCTCCAGATTTTGAGAAAGGGGAACAAATGTAAACACTGCTGAGGATGACCTCGTTACATATTTGAGTGATAAAGAAAGGAGAGAAAATACTCTGGAATTTTCTCCCTCTTGCTCTCCAGTCTCCAACTGGCCAGAGAGCTGAGAGCCAGCAGAAGAGCAGCCTGGGAAATGAAGGTGCGACAACAATGTCACTTTGAGATGACAGGGGAAGAGATGATGAAAACTGTACAGAATTAGGTTATAGAATGAAGGAGAGGCAGAGAAAAGAATGGATGCCAGTTTGATAGGCATAAATACATGCCACCTTCCGTAAATTTTATATTCCGTTAATTCTGTACATTGTTGTTAAGGCTGTAGTAGTTCATTACTAGGCAACGGGATGACAGGCAGTGGAAGGTTTGGAGGAATAATAAAACAGAGTGAGAACATTAAGTCCAGATTCATTTCTTACTTTAGGCTTGTATGATTTGTAATATCATCAGATCCTTTTATATAATAGAGATATAAACCTCATATAATATGTGTGACTAAAAATAAACATGCATTTTTTTAAGGCACACAGAGAAATCAGTTATTTGCATTTTATGGAAATTCCATGCAAAGGAAAGTGAATATATTTTTAAACCTTGTAACAAACTCGAGTATAAACGGAAAACTGCAGAGTCTGTTTTGTTTTCCTTCATTCGAAAGAAATTCTAATCTATATATGCTTAGACGCTGGCTTCATTCTAACACTTCTTTCTGCCTTATTAACTTTTATAATGGAATGCATCTCTTTGAAGTTCTACAACTTAATTGTATTAGTGGACTCAAATTAAAAAGTTTAAATTTCATATGAAGTTTTAGAATATAATATCATGGTTCATCGATGTTTGGAATTCAATTGAATGGGATATATGGATTTTGCCTCAGGGATAAGCCTGAAAATACTTTTATACATAAAGCAAAATTGATTTTAATGACTGAGGTGCAAAATAAAATGGAAAAAATTACTGAGCTATCTCTGCTATAAAATACTGAATGATTAGATATTTTAGCCCAATCATGCAACTTAGAACAAAATTTCCCTGCCAGACATATAATGAATTAATGCTTTGGAAATCAAGCCACAGGCTTAAATCAAGTAAAATGTACAATGCCTTGCTTTTGTGTTCCCTTGGGATCAGTGGTAGCACAATGACCCTTAAAGTTGAAACCACATAGACATGCCGAGATAATTCCACTGAATTATTATATAATTTATGCAATCCTACTAGCAAAACATATGGTGAAAAGCAGATTATGTGAGTTTTTAGAACTTTGGAACAGGGAAAATGTTTAAATATTTCAAGAGCTGAAAAAATGCAAAGTCCAAGCAAGAGATGCAGTTGCTGGGAGGAGAGCCAGCCAGACAGCTAGATAATGATAGACCTACCGGTGCCCGGTGAATGTTTAACCGTCAGCTCTTTGGGAGCCAGAGAGGAGCCCCTTGTGCTATATTTGCTTGTTCTGGTTTCAAGACACTAGAGTCATTCCACTGAATATAGAGATGAAAAGAAACGCACAGCAACTTGACATTATAATCTTACCACACAGATTAAAACTACCAAACTAATCAAAGAACTAATAATGAAGTGGAACAAAACATTTAGGTGATGATGGTGTTTCAGTATTTTATGTTTTGTAGTTTCTTTTGTCCTTTTTTTTGTTTTTTTGAGACAGGGTTCCCTGGTGGCCCCAGTTGCCTTGGAACTCAATCTATATACCAGACCAGACTAAATCTCACAGAGATCCACCTGCCGGATCAAAGATGTGTGCCACCGTGCCCAGCTGTAGTTTAATTTTTAATAATGCCTATGTCTAGCAAGTGGTTTGCATAATTCCTGAAAATTTAATGGACTTGGGCAGATAAACTCATGTATGGACATAGTAATGACTCAAACCTAAGAATTAACTCTAAGAACTAGATGATCACCCTACATTGTGACTAAATAATAGAGCTTGGAATTTTCCCTCAGCATCTCAGACAGTACTACAGCAAGTGTCTTGGTTCATATATCTGATTATATATGAAGTCTGAGCTACTCTTAATTACAAAAAGTAGTATTTAGATTATTTATCATTTCCTTTAGTATTTCACATATTGCTTCATTCTAAAAACAAATGATTCAATTTGTTCTAGACCTATGAATGTCAATCTTTTTCATAAAGTCACATCAAAAATCTGGAGGGCCTGTTTTCAAAGTTGATTTACAAAAGATGTGTTTTTTTGTTTACAAATTATTTCGAATGACTTAGGATGAATATGGTTGTTATTCAAAGCTCTTTTTAAAAAATTCTAACGATTAAAGATATCAAGTATCACTGAAGAGAAATAAAGGAATAACTCTGACACAGACAAATGTAGACTGATGAGTCCACCAAAACATGGGTGATTACTTCAGAAAATGCATACTTACCTTTTCAGTGTAGGGTTATCAAATTTATGTCACATTCTTCTCTGAAATTCATGATGACATTTGGGATAAAGGCAGATCTGGAAGTGCAATAGACTAAGAACAAAATAACTCTCTCTGAATTCTACTGCTGACTCATAAACACTTCATTAGCAAGTGCCACAATCTATTCCTGCTAAGCTTCTTCCTGTTTGTTGATAGGCTCAGCGATTCTGAAAACACTGTGATGCATATGGCTATTCTCTTAGGGTCCTTTTCCATATTGACGGAGACAGTGACACAATCAGTAGAGATAAAGCAGCCTGAATGGCAAGGTGAAGGCCACTATGAAGGGCAGCACAGCAGGTTTCCCCTGCCACATAGGCACTTCACCTTAGGGAATCATTACTGAGACAAATATCTCTTGATCATAAGCATATTCCTGACAAACAGACAAAGGAATAAACTTTGAAGAATCCTCTCAACAAAAATAGCAACAGTCTATACTAAATGACTATAAAAGGTACTGGACGGCTACATACTTCTTGGTCTTACACCTTAAAAAACATACTTTAATCTGAAGTAATATTGCTTTAAATGCAACTTTTCTCTCAAGACTATTAAGTAAGCAGAATAACTTTTAGAGCTTGTATAATCTGATACACTTATTTTAGTCTTTTCCTTCCCCAAGAGTGTGTTTACACACACACACACACACACAAACACACACACACACACACACACATATATTTAAACTCAAACATTTGGGGCTAGAGAGATGTTTCAGCAGTTAAGAGCACTGGCTACTCTTGCAAAGGATCCAGATTTGGATACAAGCATCCACATGGTGGCTAACTACTATCCTTAGTTCCACACCCTTTTCTGACATTCATGAGGATTGCATGACACAGGTACATACATAGATACAGACAATATACACATACACATAAAATAAAAACAATAAAATATCATTTGCAGGTAAAAGGATAGAGCTAGAATTTCTTATGCTAAGTGAAGTAACAGAGATTCAGAAAAACAAACTATGTATGTTCTCCCTCGTTTGTGGATTCTAGAACCAAATCTTATATGTGAGTTTCAGTGCAGGAACCAAGAAAATTGAAAGGAAGCAGTGAGGTAAAGGGACCAAAGGGCCCTGAGAGAGAACAGCAGGATACAGGTGTTACTAAGGGAGAAATGGATAAAAGGAGGCATTTAAATGGGAGGGGAAGAGGGAGGGTTATACAAGGAAGTTTGAGGATAAAAGGAAAGAAAGAGCCCAAGCAAGGTGGGACTACGGGAGACTGGTATTATCAAGGGAGAATGAGGGAAATGGGAACACTTTAAATGGGAAAGGTATGGAAGGAGGGGGAGAGAGCGAGAGAGAGAGAGAGAGAGAGAGAGAGGAGAGAGAGAGAGAATTAAATAATACCTAACTAGTATAAAAAAACCAGAGGAGGTGCTGGAGAGATGGGCTAGTTGTTAAGAGCGCAGACTGCTCTTGCAGAGGAACTGGGTTCGATCCCCAGCACCCACATGGTGGCTGAGAACCCTCTTTGACTCCAGTTCCAGGGGAATCCGACACCCTCTTCTGACCTCCGCGGCATTGCACGACAGGGCTTCACAAACCTACATGCAGACAGTACATTCATATAAATAAATAAATAAATAAATAAATAAATAAATAAATACCCCCCCAGAGGAAATCATATTAGTCTAACAACTCAACAACAGCTTACACATACAATATAGTCCACAGGCATAACTAAAGCTATAAAATGCGAAACAGTGCCAGACAGGAGACACATTTTTTAAAGCGTTAGCCAGGGTAGTCCAAGAGACTCCTAAAATTGCACAGGTTATTGCCACACCCTTGATTGCTTCCCAGAACTTAAAGGGTAGGCCCTATTGGTAAAGACAGGTTATACTTCAGAGACTAGATTTGGAGCAATGGAGCTGGAACCGACTTGGAATTCACTTCTCCTGAAGGTTAGCTCTCATCGTTTGGAGAGCACTACACAAACTGCTAAGGGAAAACATCAATCAGTGATCTAACACCAGCTTCAAGACCAAACACACACATCAATGACTCGTACAGCATATGACATTGGGGCAGTAGTGGCACTTTTATCTTGGGGGCAATCAATGACTACCTAATTGGACTTATATGGGGGGAAACTCACGTGTGGTACTGTAAAAATAGCCAAATAGACCTGGATGGAGAGTTCATAGATCTTAGAGAAATTCCCAAGGATGTCACATCCCTAGCCAGCAAATGTAATTTCTTACTAAATTACTTACTAAATTACATTAAAGTGTAAAATATGTATCCTTATATTTACAGCCAAGTACCCCATCAAATAAGCTTCTTTTGCACCAGACAGAGACTATTACATAGTACTACAACTGATCACACACTGACATTGTCTGTGAATTGCCCCAGCCTAAGTGGCACATCTACAACATAACCTCTACATTTAAGGCTTACACAGCCTATAACAATATATAAAGAAGACATTAACGAATCTCTGAAATCTCATTAACAAAGCTCCCTCATGTAACAGAGGGTCAGAAACACAAAAGGTCATAAATGTCCAAAGCATGGAGATGGGAGTCTGCAGAGTGTAGGTCTTTGGACAGGACTCCTATATTAAGCTTCTCTCACCCAGGGCTCAGGGACCATTGGGGTAGAAAGACAGAAAGGAAGAGGTGCATGGCGATATAGAAATAGAATCCTGGGGCTGGAGAGATGGCCTAGCAGTTAAGAGTGCCGACTGCTCTTGCAGAGGACCCGGGTTTGATCCCCAGTACCCACATGGCGGCCAAGAACCGTCTGAAACTCCAATTCTAGGAGAACTCCAGTTCCAGGGGAATCCGACATCCTCTTCTGACTTCCACGGCACTGCACGACATGGGTACACACACTTGCATGCAGACAGTACATTCATACACATACAGAAATAAAAAAAAATTAAAAAAAAAGAAAAGAAATAGAATCCTAAAAGCTCCTGGGACCCTGCTCATATGAATCTATAGCAATGGTGTCAGTATGCACAAGAAAGACCCATTGAAACTCAATGTATTAGTCACTTTTCTGTTGCTGTGATAAAACACCATGACCAAGGAACTTATAAAAGGAAGAGTTTACTTGAGCTTACGATTGACAGTTCCAGGGAATTAGAGTCCATTGTGGCAGGAGGCATGGTGGCTGAAGCTGCAGCAGCAAGCCGAGGGTCACATCTTGCAACGAGCACAGGAAGCAGAGAGAGAGCAACTGGAGACCACAAGGCTTGTTAAACTCACTAAGCCTGACCCCAGTGACATACTTCCTCTAGCACGGCCACAAGTTCTAAGACCTCCAAAAACAGTGCCACCAACTGGAGACAAATGTCTGAATACTTAAAGCCTATGGGGGGCACTCATTCAAACCACCACACTCAAGCAGACAAAAACCCAGAATGGAACTGGGGAAATGGACAGCAGCTCCCAATATTAGCTGAAGAAATGTTAGCAACTGATTACTGTTGGGTGAGAAAGAGCTGATCTTCATAAAGCGAGGGACTCTGGATAGGCCGACTAAGCCTTAGTGGATGAACTTGCACTGAAGAATGTGTGGGGATATTAACTTGACATAATAGGCCTTAAGACAAATGGCAGAGGGTATGAATTCCAGCGGGGGTGCTGTGGGAGGTGCCAACGGGGAAGAGGGTAGAAATGTGATTAAGATTGAGATATTCTGTATGAAATAAAGAAAAAGCCAGTAAAATGGAAAAACAATAATGAAAATGAAGTTAAAATAAAGAAAAATCAATGGTTGTACACATTAACAAAGATGTAGAATAAAATATTAAAGAAATAGCTATAATAATTGAAAATATAGGCAGCAAAAGACAGGGGGTAAGGAAGGGGCTGGGAGCAAGGAAGCTCTATTGTTATGTGTTTGGGCCATAACCTTTCTAGCAGTACACAGTTTTTGTTTTTTTTTTTTTTAATTTTATTTATTTCTGTATGTGTACAAATGTATTGTCTGCATGCAAGTCTGTGCACCCGTGTCGTGCAGTGCCGCGGAAGTCAGAAATGGGCGTCGGATTCCCCTGGAGCTGGAATTCTCCTGGAGTTGGAGTTTCAAACGGTTCTCAGCCACCATGTGGATGCTGGGGATCGAACCCGGGTCCTCTGCAAGAGCGGTCGGCGCTCTTAACTGCTAGGCCATCTCTCCAGCCCCAGTACACAGATTTTAAAGCTAATTTATTTGTCTGATAAAATAATTGCTTGATGAATCTCTTATTGTAAAAAATTTGAGGGAGGTCAAACTTTAAGTGAAAAAAATTTTCATAATAGGTTTTCCAAAGAACTTGCTGCACATGAATCAGAAAACACTACCATTAAAATTAAATTCTAGCTTCACCTGTGCACTGAGGTTATAGACTGGGAGGTTGCTAACATCATCTGGACTAAATATCTCTGCTTTAAAATTTATGTATATATCTTGTATTTTAATGTGTGCTATTAAACAATATCAATAATTGTTTTTTTAAACTCTTGTAAGCAGTCTTGTATTTACTTCTGATAAGTCCTCTTCTTAATCCTCTATAAAACAACAACAAAAAACAAACAAACAAACAAACAAAAATAGTAAAATATTAAAGCAAACCATTTGACAATTGCTGGAGTGAAACCAATGTTGACTAAAATACAGAAATTTAAAAATAGTAATACATTAATTCAAAAAGTAATTAAAATATATTTGCAAATAGATTTTCATAAATGCATATAGGAATAGTAATGAAAAATGTTTTACATGAAACTAAACATATAGATTAATATATTTTAAGGATCTAATATGTAAATAAAACATGGCTAACTTCAAACAAAATATGCAAGTTGCAACTTTGGTTTCAAATAGAAAAACTGAGTTGACATTGTGGCACAGGCCTTTGATCCCAGCACTGGGGAAGCAGAGGCAGGCATATCTTTGTGAGATCAAGGCCAGCCTCATTTATATATGAGTTCCAGCCCAGCTGGGGATACAGGTAGATCCTGTCTTAAAACATAAAAACAAACAAGCACACAAAAAAATTATAGCAAAATTTTTATATAAAAATTTTTATTGTTATTAAACTTTTTCCATAGGTTATACATCATTTCTCAACTGAATCCAGAAATCTAGAATCACTTCCCTTTCCATGCCCCCCACCCCACCCGAGTCCCTGCACTCTGCCATGCATGTCCTGTATCTTTTTCTGAGTCTTTCCAGAGTTTTTTTTTTTTTTCAGTTCTTTTGTTGTTGTTCTCTGCAACTTGTATTGCTACAAATTTTAAGTCTGTAAATAAATATAGTGCAATAAAAATAAAACCAAAATAAGCAAAACATAGGAATTATAATGTATCAGAAAGGAGTTTGACATCAAACTTGAATCAGTGGGCTAATCTGCTGAATATCAAGAACAAGACATTGCTTCTTATTTTCTTATCTGAGCAAATGTTTTAAAGTCCATTAGTCTGATCAATATGATATTGTCAAAGTTTTATCATTTTTGGCTTACAAATAAAACCTTTTCATTAGTGCTAAAAAATAACAACAGGAGAAAAAGAAATGGAAATTATCTCCTTGTAACATAGTCTTCATAAATATTTCCTTGTGCATATTACCTTTGTTTTGAACCAATATCAGTAGTTATTGATATTATTTTCCCACAGATTATATCTTATACTTACAATTACATTTTAAAGCAATTTTAATTGTTAATTATTTAATTATAAATCTCTTTATTTCTCAGGCCCCAAGGAATACTACAAAGTGAGAACAATTTACTTTCTACCCTTTGGCTGACAGAATCAAGAATAGACACATAAGTGAGTTCTCCTTGTTAAAATCTCTTCTTGACTTTTTCAAACTACTTTTCAGCTGTGTTCCAAATAACAATAAATGTATTTGGTATCATAAGATATTAAAAATACTCATTGGCAAATTCTTTTGGGGAAATGCTGGGATAAATCAAATTAAATAAATTTCCTTAAGTGAAGATTTCTTGAGAACTTTAATGATTTGTGTCTGCATTATGAAGCTCTCAAAGAAAGATAGTACATGGAGGTTCCTCTAAGCTTTTGGCCCTGAAACCTGGCTTTTCTTGAACTAATTTTTAAGATTGGAAAGGATGTTTCTTAGAACACTTTATCAGTGAATTTGTCTTGTTCTTTGGTCTTTGGTTCCTTGGTTCCTTGGTTCCTTGGTTCCTTGGTTCCTTGGTTCCTTGGTTCCTTCCTTCCTTCCTTCCTTCCTTCCTTCCTTCCTTCCTTCCTTCCTTCCTTCCTTCCTTCCTTCCTTCCTTTCTCCCTTCCTCTCCTCCTCCTTCTCTTCTTCCTCTTCATCCGCCCCATCTTCCTTTACCACTTCCTTTCATTCCATATTCTTTTTGTTTTGTTTTATTTTGTGATGGGGTCACAGTATACATCTGGATCTGACCTGAATCTCCCCCATCCCCCATGTAACCTAGGTTGACCTCCTGCCTCTGCTTTCCAACTGCTGGGACTACAAGTGTGGCCCACCACTTCAAGCTATTACTTGTCTTCTTTTTTTTTTTTTTTTTTCAGGGTCTCCCTGTAACCCCAGCTTTCCTGAAACTCACTCTGTAGACAAGGCTGGCCTTGAACTCACAAAGATCTGCCTGCCTCTGCCTCCCAAGTGCTAGAATCAAAGGCTCTACTTGTCTTCTATAAGCCAAATTTATTTATTTATTCTTTAAATTTTATTTATTTTTGTATGTGTATGAATGTACTGTCTGCATGTAGGTTTGTGCACCCGTGTCGTGCAATGCCACGGAGGTCAGAAGAGGGTCTCGGATTCCCCTGGAACTGGAATTCTCCTGGAATTGGAGTCACAGACGGTTCTTAGCTGCCATGTGGGTGCTGGGGATCGAACCTGGGTCCTCTGTAAGAGCAGTCGGTGCTCTTAACCGCTAGGCTATCTCTCCAGCCCAAGCCAAATTTATTTTAAAAGGTCATGAACCTGTTAGATAGATTGTAAACCTAAGTCCTTCTGTTAGGTTACTATTTAGGTATAGAATTTAGCACCATCTCTGACATCACTCTTTTAGAAGTTGAGGATCCTTACAATTTCACTCACTAAGATTTCATTTCTAGAGGACAAATGGATCACCCAGAAACTAACACATTAGTAGAGAAAGTAATTTGTCTTGTTGTCTCTAACCAGGTAATAAGGAGTAGTGCATTAGGCCACTGCATGCTTCTTTCCTTACAAAAATGGAAGAGAAGTGTTTTAAAATAAATTTGCACACCAAAAATAAATTTTGTCCATGTATGCTTTGGTGTGCAAATTTATTTTAAAATAAATTTAGTCCATGTATGCTTTGGTGTGCAAATGGAGCTAGAGTTCAGAAAAGAATATGCTGATGGTCCTTTCTGCTCAACAACCCAGGTGTGGGATTGCAAAACCTCCTCCATAAACTACCTCCTGAGAAGAGCCTGCCTGGCCCAGCATGTGGACATGTCATATTGAACATGTGAGAGCAAAATTTTTACTCTTCATCTTGGTCAAATGGATCTGAAGTGAGAAGAGAAGGTTTTCAAGTTAAAATTCACAATCTATCACAGAAAGACAATATTCAGTTAATTTATTTTATAGACATGGTGAAGAAAAGGAGTTAGATATTTAGAGATGATATAGAAATATAGTTTAGTGAAAAATTCCGGGAAATCTAAATGAATATATACACAAAATTGTTCTTTATCCAAAATTGTAAAGCACAAATTTACAGTTCTAGTTTGGCTTTGAGAATGGACCTTCAATGTCCACTGTGTACTTTGTAGGCATGTGAGGCTGGCTATTGATGAAATCCTCCAGTTGTTTCTCGCTAGCATAGAGTACTGCAGAACATACAATGCCTGCACATGGAGGTGACTTCACATCCATTTAACCACACCTGTCCCAGTCAAAAGTTTGGATTTAGAAGATTAATTAATGCTTATCTTAAGAATTATTGTTATCTTATGTAGTTTTTGAGGGAGCTAAGAAGAATCTTACACAACCCACTTCTCAGGTATGTTAATGTATCTTTGGTTTTAGTCTTTTCTCCTGTGAAAAGTAGGCTGACTTTTTCACATTGTTAAGTGTCTGTGACCTTCTTTTTATGGTTCATTACACAAAGCAACAGAAAAGTGGATTCAGGCTACAAAGACTTACTCATATCTTACTAGGACATATTGTGCCATGTACTTTATGGGCTCAAGACAATTATAATTATTGCAGTGAAAATTATTGACAGTCAATGGCACAGCTGCCATATGGTAAATGAGGATGAAAGACATGCATTTGAGAAGGAAATGATTTCACTAATTACTAACCTTTTGCAGAGTCTGACTCATAATCAGTTGCTTGTCATTTTAACTTGGAGGTATATGGTTGTCTTAAACAGTGACATTATTCCTAGTTTCAAAGAAGGCAGACTGAAATAAAAATATGCAGTGCTTGTTTCAAAAAGAAGTGATTTCTTTCTTCTTAGATAGATACAACTGGTAAAACAATTTGAGAGGAAAAATGGGTGAATTAGAAACAGGTTCTGGGAATAATAGATCTCAGTGGTTTATATGCTTAAAGTTTATGCTGTGGTGTGGTGTTGAAACTCATGTGGAGATAAGAGTTTAAATATAGCAGCATGAGTTTCTTTGGTCAACATTAGTTGAAATACCACTGCTAACTAAGCATACCAAAGTGTCATAATTATTTACCCAGAAAGGGAAGTAATAAGTGGTACACTTCTGAGCTCCTTGGTATATCAAGAGGATTTCACCTTAAACACACTAACATCAGTTTACTGGTTCATTTAGAATTGGAACTGAGTTTATATGGGTTTAGCTGAAAATTAATAGTAATAATTGCCTTGCGTAATACTGTGGCAGCTGGCATGTTCGAGTGACATACCTAATACACCACAACATACTAGATAACAATTTAAGAGATCCTCTCAGATTTAAAGTCACATTGTTTTCTTAGTACTTGTCATTTGACAATGGCACATCATAGTTTCCTGATGTTTCATTTTTATTTTATTTAGGAGAGGTAAAAAACAAAAATCTGGAATTACAAGACTATGAAACAAAATATTTTACACACTTCTAAAGATTTCCAAAAGTTAAGTGAAAAGGAGTATGGTTTTCCAAATCTTTGGACTACATCAATGTTTTCACTAAAGACCTAACATTTTGTGATGTAAAAAGCAGCCAGTTACTTCCTCATTGGCGGGGTCATAGACCCTAGGGAAAACTCTCCTGCCACTTTCCTACACCAATGCAATTTCTTGCTATATTTAAAAATACATATTTTTATAGTTAGAAACAACTGTACTTCTTACCACCGATCAAAGAAGCTTCTTGTAATGGATGGAAATTATTACAAGGTTCCACAACTGGTCAAAATGCAGAGAATAAATGAGTGTGGTGAGCCCAGCCCTAACTGATATCCCCTCTACATCTAAGTCTCAGGGAACATTGTGGAAGGGGGCTGAAAGATTTTAAGAGCCAGAGAATCAGAACCCTTGAGGCTGGATAATGCATTCTCGACATCATAGGGAAGCAAGACCCATGAAAATCTCCACAATATAGTTGCCTATGACAAGAGATGCATAATGACAGCACAATTGACATGCCAATGTGGATGGGGGAGATCTCATAGGGTTCCGCCTCTAGGTGAAGAGCTACAGGCAATTGAGGGAGAAAGAATCAGTTTTCTTCAGGGACAAGGTCCCTTAAAAGTTATCTAATCCCAATAATCCCAAGTGGTCAACCCTAAAATACATATCCACATGAGTACCCCTAAATGGACTCAGTGAATTTCATCTGTCTATCTATCTATCTATCTATCTATCTATCTATCTATCTATCTATCATCTATCTATCTATCTATCTATCTATCTATCTATCTATCTAATCTATCTATCTTTATTCTATCTATCTATCTAATCTATCTATCTTTATTCTATCTATCTATCTATCTATCTATCTATCTATCTATCTATCTAATCTATCTAATCTATCTATCTTTATTCTATCTATCTATCTTTATTCTATCTATCTATCTATCTATCTATCTATCTATCTATCTATCGATCTATCTATCTATCCGGGTGTGTATTTATAAATGTATACATGGCAGTAATAATCAAAGAAGAGGAAAAGAAATTGATAGGGAGTTGGAGGACCATGGGAGGAGTTGGAGATGGTAAACTGGAAGCTGTAGAAATAATGCAGATATAATATTTATACATGGAATTCACAAAAATGTAAAAAATATATAATTAGCACTGCTACCCCAAATGCTGATCCAAAGTGAAAGCATATGAGCTGTTTGCAGATGCAAGTTTCTTGTGACATGGTATAACTTCAAGAGAACGAGGTAGAGAGAACTCAAAGTCCCTTCTACTGACTCCACTGAAATGACTGTGGTCATTTTCTAAACACTGTGTGCTTGTTTCAAGTAGGTATAAAATGGGCTTCAAGACAATTTCTTGATAAGTAGATGGAAGAGTATTTCTTACTTTCTAAAATAAAAGCAACACAAAATGAACGTGAGTGACCCAAGGGAGGAAAATATAACATAGGTACCGAGAGGAAAAAATATAATACAGGTACCGAGAGGAAAGAAATATAACACAGGTACCGAGAAAAAAAAATATAACACAGGTACCGAGAGGAAAAAATATAACACAGGTACTGAGAGGAAAAAATATAACACAGGTACCGAGAGGAAAAATATAACACAGGTGCTGAGAGGAAAAAATATAACACAGGTACCGAGAGGAAAAAATGAACATTTTTAAGTCCTTTGAGCTAGGCTCTAATATTTGGCAAAATAAAATGCTTTAAAACACGATTTTCTTTTTTTTTTTTATTAAACACCAGAGATTAAGCATAATTAAAGCATTTTAACAGGTGTTTCACAGGGCAAATATTATTTCTTTGAAGACTTTGACTCATTGTCTTCCTAAAAATAACAGGCTAGAAAAAAACTAAATGATTCTAATTAGTTTTAGAAAGTGTGCTTCCTGGGGCTGGAGAGATGGCCTAGTGGTTAAGAGCACCAACTGCTCTTGCAGAGGACCTGGGTTCAATCCCCAGCACCCACATAGCAGCTAAGAACCATCTGTAACTCCAATTCCAGGAGAACTCCAGTTCCAGGGGAATCCGAGACCCTCTTCTGACCTCCGCGGCATTGCATGACACAGGTGCACAGACCTGCATGCAGACAGTACATTCATACACATACAAAAATAAATAAAAAATTAAAAAAAATTAAAAATGAAAGTGTGCTTCCTATGAAATAATCAATAATGTACAACATCATTCCTGAAAATATTTATGCATAAATGTCAGATTTCTTGATAAAAATTCTTCTTCATCATTTCAAGGCCAAACTTCACAGCCAAGAGGACATTCCCGGACCACATGTTTGTTCAGCTGCTCTAGACAATCAAATATAGTGTGAAAGTCTGAACATCTTATCTTAAAATGTCCTCTCAGGAATTAGCTTACCATATCAAAATCACAAGCCATAGCCAACTCCACGGCTTAGTGGTTTCTCCACAATAACTGGCTTGCTTAAGTAGACTCATCCATTTGGAAGACTTCAGCTGTCTGGCTGCTGTACCTTAGGCTCTTTCTGAAGAGATTATGTACCCTCAAGTTCCCCCGAGTAGGAGGCCTGCCAACCTGAATAATAAAGACTGTCACTGTGAGGCGACAGTCACTAGACCCAGAAGTACCTCTGGGCCATTGCTGGGTTATGAAGTGCAGTTTCACTTTTACTACCAGAGAAAAGATTGCTTTATTTTCTCATGCTTTTATATGAGCCAGTCTAAAGAACATGTTGGAGCAAAATATAGATGCTTGTACCTATAGCCACTAAAATTACATCTAAGGCAAGGGTGTAAGGTAAGGGGTCTGAAGTCCAGAGGTGTGAGCTGTCAAGTGGTAGAATCTATAAAATCAGAAAGTCCATTTACTGCCTTGGTGCTTAAAATGAAAAGGTGAAAAAAAGTAATTATGGTTAGTTCTGTGTGGTAAGCATTGTTGGCAAACCTTAATTTCTATTAAGTGCCATATTTAAATATATTTAACATAACTCTCAAATTTCTTGGCTGGCTCCCTTTCACAACACTTCAAAATCATTGGTTCTTTCACGTTGGTTCTGGTTTTAGGTGGCTAGAATTGTCCTCTTTATTGATCATGACTGAGGTGGAAAAGTTATTCAATCTGCTGAGCCATTGCTTAACCAGAATATTAACACTGTAAATAAGATAAAGTTGATCTGTGTTCACCTCATCAAAACTTTTGAGGCGGCTCTACTACTAACAATTCATCAATTAAGCATAACTTAAAGGTGCATCTTCATTTGGCTTAGGTGGTAATTCTTTTTCAAAACCTGATCATGGCTGGAGAGGCAGAGGGGGCTGTGAGAAGTCCTGGAGTCAGCTTTGTTTCTCATGAGCTATTTGACTTAGACCAGGTCCTTCTTGGAGTCTGTGTTTGTCCTAATTTACATATGAAGGGCAATGCTTGAACTCCATGTCAAGATTATCATAATAACCTCATGTGACAATAGGTTTGAGTTTTCTTTTTCTGAGATAGGGTTTCACTATGTTTCTGAAACTGGAATGGAACTCACTGTAAAGGACACTGTCCTTGAACTCAGCTCAATCCTTCATGATCTCCAGAGTGCTGGGTTTTACAGGCATGAGCCACCATACCTAGCTCTTGAAATATTTTTGTGGAATGCAAGGTTTTATACTTTAGACTATGGTTAGAATAAATGTTATTTATGTAAATGGAAAAGCAAGGATAAACAGAAGCTTCTTCTACTGAGGCACTAGGAGCACAGGGTAAGGAGAGTTGTCTGGTCTTGGAGGAATCTAAAGTTGGTGCTTCCATTGGAGCCAGTCTCCATTGGCAAAGCCTCATTCAAGGGAAACCTGTAGATCCTGACTTCCACACTTGAATACACTCCAGACCTTAGCATTATTCCAGTAGTACAGATAATTCTCTTTTGAATTCTTTCTCAGCTACCTATAGTGGTGAGCATAACACTCTGATACTGTTGCTTGAGTGATTACTTCCAAAGGACATAAAACCAATCGTATGTATGTGTTATGTGTGTACATATGTGCATTTATGTTCATGTATCCTATAATTATTGTCCTCAATAAATTCTGTAATATACCTAAAATTTTTATCTTGAAAATAAAATGTTTCAGACCATACATGTACATTTTTCTGTTTATTAGAATTGCAGAAGCCAGGAAAAAAACAATAAAGATTTGTCATCTACAGTCCTCTAAAGATGACAGAAATGTGGAACATGATGAAAACAAAACACAAGCCAGAATACAAATTCTGTGATGAGATTTGTGCCCCTTCCTGGAACATGTGTGACTGTGATCCTGACAACATGTTTTCTTTACATTACCTCTTAAGCCAAGCATTAACTCTGAATGTGATTATAGTGTCAATTTAAATATTTCATGAAGGCAATTAGTTACTTTGTGTTTTAAGGAGATAAACTTAGGTATTGCTAATCAAAGTATGATATATTTCTGATCATGCACAGTAATCTCACATCAATGAAAAACTGATAATCAATGACATCATGAGTAGAAAAAATGTTTAAAATGCTATTTATCTAAAAACCATTGTTGGGCTGGAAAGATGGCTTAGTGGTTAAGAGCACCGGCTGCTCTTGCAGAGGACCTGGGTTCGATCCCCATCACCCACATGGCAGCTGAGAGCCGTCTTTAACTCCAGTTCCAGGGGAATCCAACACCACCCTCTTCTGACCTCCATGGCATTGCATGACACAGGTGCACAGATCTGCATGCAGACAGTACATTCATACACATAAAGAATAAAAAAAAAAAATAGCCAGGTGTGGTGGCACATGCTTTTTAATGAAAAAAAAAAAGCCATTGTTAACAACAAAAAAATTGTTAGTTTGTGATATTGTAACAGAATACCACAGGGTAGGTAATTTATAAAAAACTAGAAATTTAGTTCTCGAAGTTCTTTATTCTGAGAAGTCATCTAACATCTAACAGGGTGGTTTTTCATGGCATGGTGGGGATTAGGATATTATGTTTCATGACCTTTGAAGGAAGGAAAACTATCTTTACATGAGAAAATAGCAGAAGACATTCAATGAACTTCCCCAAACACTTTCTTCACAATCTTGTCAGTGCTCCAAGATTTATACCCCACCAAAAGCCACTTCTCAACATTGTTGCTATCGATCAAGTTTCCAACTCATGCATTATGAGGGAAACATTCAGACTAAACCCGCTTTCCATGAAATCTGCATTTTCTTAGATTGTTCCAGTCTTGAAAGAAGGCAGAGAAGGTAAAGACAGATGGAGTGAGCCAAATACATTTAATGTTCATTTAATGTTCATTTTCTGGACTTCTCTTCACCTTGTTATGGCAAAATCATCAACTTCAGTGAAATTCTCCTCTTCAGAGTATTATTGGAGTCCATAGGTGGCATTCTGATGCTCTAGATGTCAGGGTGGGGAAGGAATGAGCTTCCTATCATGAAGTCATCCTCATGCTGAGGAGCTGCTGTGTCACATTCTGTTGCAACAAACTAGCATAATCGCTTACCACAATCAACTCATTTCTGCAAGCTCATACATTTAATACTTCTCTGAATTTTCGTTGTTCATCCTGTGCCAAATGTCTTGATTTAGCTGTTTTTCCCCCCTCCCATTACTAGATGAGCTATAATACATTCACGAAGAGGAATTTTTTTTAAAGCATACCCTTAATATTTGTATTTAAAATTTCTCTATATAGCAAATGAGATTAATCACACAACTACAAGAGATCTAATAAGAAATAACTAGTAAAATGAATCAAAATGCTCCAAGATGTGAAGTGTTGTATGAATAATGCTGAAGTGTGCAAACTGAAGCACTGCGAATCCTGTTTTATCTTCCCCAATAAGCATTGCTAATAAACAATTTAAATTTAGTATCACAAGAGATAAGAAATTATTTTATGGTTGGTTTAGGTTTGAAATATCCCCTTTTCATGTCTACACATGTGAATGTGTACAGAATGAGAAGATATGCACATCTGAGACTGTAAATAAGAGTTTTATGTATTTATTTAGTTTTATTATTATTTATTTTTAATTGATGTTTTGTGTATTTCATACATCATTTTTCAATTCAGTTCAGGCATATTCCCCTTTCCCTTCCCCTCACTCCACCCCACCCCAGATCATGAATTCTGCCATAACTGTCCTACATCTTTCTCTCAGTCTTTTTTATTTAGTTTTTAGAAGTTGGAGATTTTTAAAAAATTATTGAATTTTGCAAATATATAATATATTTTGAACATATTTAGATTTCCTCCCGCATCTGTATTGCACTTTTCAAAACCCTCACCAAATTCTCCACTCTAATATATATGTATATATATATATATATATATATATATATATAGAGAGAGAGAGAGAGAGAGTCTAAGAATCTATCCACTTATTAAAAATGAAGGAAGGTGCTTATTAGTAGCTAAGACAGCACCTCTCCAGGTCCACCTGTCTCCAGCCAGGCTGAACTTCCACCACCTAAAGTTCCTTTTACAGCCCAAAGTCACCCAGTGCCTCCAGCACCCTCGGATCCTCAGTCCTCTTGCCTACATGGTGTCCTGTTCTTTGCCACATCACCCCCAAAGATTGCAGATTTGAATCAGCTCACTTTGAGTTCATGCTCACAGCCCAAGGCCAATCAGAGCCTTGCTCAAACTCGAGACATTGCCTGAAGAGGGTTTAGCTCATCTGCCATCTCCCTTGAGGTGAATTTTCTTATGCAAGAGTACCACCAGTTCTTCTCTGCTTCCCACACTGACACTGGGGGATCTTTTGGTAACAGCCTCCAAGCCTGAGCCCTGGGGAGTGTTTCCCACACTTGGCACTTCAAGTCCGTTGCTGAGCCTCCAGATGCTAGAGCTTCAAGGGGATTTAATCCCACACTCAAGCACATCAGCCCACACAGACCAGGCCTTCCTATAAGCTTCCTCATCTTCTCTTGTTTTGTTTCAAAGAAGCAGAAACCAAATCAAATTTGCAACTGAGGTAGGGCAGGAAGTCAGTACAGTGGAAAATAGGTGAGACCCTCCCTAGCAAGCCAAGCACTGTCGGTCAAAGAAACCAGGAAGACATAATTAACTCAGTGGAGAGCTGATGTAGGGGACATAAGGTTTAGTCTCCACTCTTTCCACAATGGTTTGACCAACTTACAGATGTTGCGTTTTCCTCTCCTTCTCATGGACATTAATCTGCCTGGCATCCATCAGGTTAAAATCTACTTTCTCTCCTGTATAGAAAACCAAGTATGTGCTGAGCAAGAGGAACCCTGACACACCAGGTTCTTTTCTAACCTGGAAGACACAAGAAATAGGTGATTGCCAAACAGAATCAAGTATGGTGACACATTCGTACAAGCAACACCCTGGTGTCCTAGAGACACATATAAGCTCAAAACAAAGATTGCTCATTCAATTATTACAACTAGTACAGCCTTTGAAAAATTTCTTTGTGGGGACTAGAGAGATGGCTCAGTGCTTAAATGCATTGGCTGCTCTTGCAGAGGACACGAGTTTGATTCCCAGCACCCACATGGTGGCTAACAACCATCCATTAACTCCAATTCTAGGGAATCCAATATCCTTTTTTGACCTCTGAGGGCACTATACAACACAAGTCCATTTACATACATCATGCAGGCAGTATACTCATACACATAAAATAAAAATAATAAAATATATATATATATATATATATATATTATTATATTATATTATATATAATATATATATAGATATATATATATATAATATATTGTGTGATGTGCTTGTGTTTTTCGAGACAGGGTCTCCCGTAGCCCCAGCTGTCCTGGAACTCACTCTGTAGACCAGCTGGCCTTGAAACTCACAAAGATCCACCTGCCTCTGCCTCCCAAGTGCTAGGATTAAAGGCGTGCTGCCCACCACACCCGGCTATAAAATATATATTTCTATGGTAAATATACTGTAAATAATGACTTCCTACCTTGAAGTGCAGGAACTGCTATTCACAAAAATGAATAATAACTTATATTGAGATTTATAATGTATATTGAGATTTTATATCAGTTATCCATTAGTGGTTCCCAGTGACTAAAACACAGGAAAAATGCACACACCCCAAATGAATTTGTAACAACATGATTTCGTGTAGTCCTGTTTATGTATAAGAAACCCCTTAAAATTTCACTCCATTCAGCATTTGCATTGTGTTAATGAGCTAGTATTTGCCCATAAAATATTAAATTAGTTGGGGATAGTAACAAAATTTATTTTGGCATATTCATCATTATACTTCAAAATAAGTTTGGACACCAATTCCTTACGAATTAAACAATGTTGGTGCAATAAAATCCTTTGAGGTAACTTTTGTAACACGTAGTTTATTTCTTCAACCTAAATCTTCCACCTTACTAAGGCATATTTTGTAAACAAAATTTAAGGAATATAAGTGCTACTTGAAAAAAAAGATAAAATTTAATTTTGAAACTCTTTTTTAAAAATGTAATAAATTTATCCTTCAAAGACGTAGATAGAATTAAGAGGATTTTTTTAATTTTATTTATTTCTGTATGTGTATGAATTGTACTGTCTGCATGCAGGTCTGTGCACCCTGTGTGCAGTGCCGCGGAGGTCAGAAGAGGGGTGTCGGATTCCCCTGGAACTGGAGTTCTACCTGGAATTGGAGTTACAGATGGTTTCTGGCCGCCATTTGGGTTTCTGGGGGATCAAACCCGGTTCGTCTGTAAGAGCGGTCAGCTTCTTAACCACTAGGCCATCTCTCCAGCCCAGAATTAAGATTTTAATAACTCTACAGTCCACAGGCCATGGGGAGAAGGCCCAATACAACTATTCTGCTAAATAGGTATAGTATTCAACTTATTTCTAATAACTCATTGTAATACGCATAGATTAGTGCATCTCTCAACCCTCACCCGACATGCTTCCTTGTGCAGAAGATGGTGATTAACAGCAGAGAACCACATTTAGGCCAGCATGCAGAAGAATAGGGGCTGACAGACTTTATCCCAGAATAGGACACCATATTCGGGGATAAGAAGTAGGTAAGAAGCCCAACCCTACTGGAGGACTCCTAGTCACTGGATGCTGCTGGAAGGGAGAGTCAGTCCCGTTTAAGAGTGAACTTTATTTTATTTTAATTTATTTTGTATGTGTATGAATGTACTGTCTGATGGAGGTTTGTGCACCCGTGTCGTGCAATGCCGCGGAGGTCGAGACATGTCGAGATTACCCCGGGAGCTGGAGTTCTTCCTCCTGGATTGAGTTCGAAGTTTTCTTCTCCACCTGGTGGGTTCTGGGGATCGAACCCCAGGGTCCTCTGCAAAAGAGCGGTCGCACTCTTAACTGCTAGGCCACTCTCCAGCCCAAAGTTGAGACTTTTAATAGATTGACCACACTCCAGTGGATGGACCCACACTCAAGTGCATTTGAAAGATACAAACCTACTGTATAGTTCATGATATAAGATGATAGATGATAGATAAAATAGATTGACAGATAATATAGAGGTAAAATATATATGATCTATATATATATATTAATAATACAGCTACTTAAGTGGAGATACTTTGGTGAGGTGTTTTGCAAAACTGCAATACAGAGGCGGGAGGACTCTACCATCTGATGTTCAAATATTTATCTATTTATGCCAAATCCTTCATACTTTTTTACTAAAAAAAAAAAAAAATCCCTAATACCACCTACAAAGCCTGCGAGACGACTGTAGGACGCTTATGGGCAAATTCTGATCTTGGGGTGATGGGGTGGAGTGAGGGGAAGGGAAAGGAGGAATATGCCCTGGAACTTGAATTGGAAAAATGTATGTATAAAATACACAAACACATCAATTAAAAATAAATAATTAAAACTAAATAAATACATAACAACCTCTTATTTACGTCTCAGATGTGCATACTCTTCTCATTGCTGTACACATTCACATGTGTAGACATGAAAAGGGGATATTTCAAAACCTAAACCAACAAAAATAATTTCTTATCTCTTGTGATACTAAATTTAAATTGTTTTAATTAGCAATGCTTAGTTGGGGGAAGATAAAACAGGATCGCAGTGCTTCAGTTTTGCCACACTTCAGCATTATTCATACAACACTTCACATCTTGGAGCATTTTGATTCATTTTACTAGTTATTTCTTATTAGAATCTCTTGTAGTTGTGTGATTATCTCATTGCATATATGAGAAATTTTTAAATACAAATGATAAGGGTAGCTTTGAAAAAAAATTCCGTCTTCGTGAATGTATGTAATACTATCTAGTAATGGGAGGGGGGAAAAACAGCTAAATCAAGACATTTGGCACAGGATGAACAACGAAATTCAAGAAGTATTAAATGTAGTGAGCTTTGACAAGAATGAGTTGATTGTGGTAAAGCGATTATGCTAGTGTTGTTGCACAGAATGGACACAGCAGCTCCTCAGCATGAGGATGACTTGATAGGAGCTCATTCCTTCCCCACCCGACATCTAGACATCAGAATGCCACCCTATGGACTCAATATGTACTCTGAAGAGTGAGAATTTCACTGAAGAGTTGATGATTGTTGCCATAACAAGGTGAAGAGAGTCCAGAAAATGTAACATTAAATTGAAAATTAAATTGTATTTGGCTTCCTCCATCTGTCTTTACCTTCTCTGCCTTCTTTCAAGACTGGAACAATCTAAGAAAATGCAGATTTCATGGAAAGCGGGTTTAGTCTGAATGTTTCCCTCATAATGCATGAGTTGGAAACTTGATCGATAGCAACAATGTTGAGAAGTGGCTTTTGGTGGGGTATAAATCTTGGAGCACTGACAAGATTGTGAAGAAAGTGTTTGGGGAAGTTCATTGAATGTCTTCTGCTATTTTCAGCATGTAAAGATAGTTTTCCTTCCTTCAAAGGTCATGAAACATAATATCCTAATCCCCACCATGCCATGAAAAACCACCCTGTTAGATGTTAGATGACTTCTCAGAATAAAGAACTTCGAGAACTAAATTTCTAGTTTTTTATAAATTACCTACCCTGTGGTATTCTGTTACAATATCACAAACTAACAATTTTTTTGTTGTTCATGTTTTTTTTCTTTTTTTTTTTCATTAAAAACATTTGTTTGACCTGGCTATTTTTTTTTTTTATTTCTTTTTTATGTGTATGAATGTACTGCTGCTGCAGTCTGTGCCAACCTGTGTTCATGCAATGCCATGGAGGTCAGAAGAGGGTGTGTATAGATTCCCCTGGAACATGGGTTAAAGACGGCTCTCAGCATGCCATGTGGGTGTGGTGGGATAAGAACCCGGTCCTCTCAAGAGAACAGCACGAGCTCTTTACACTAGCATCTTCTCCAGCCAACAATGTTTTTAGTATACACAAATAGCAAAATTTTAAAACATTTTTCTACTCATGATGTCATTGATTATCAGTTTTTCATTGATGTGAGATTACTGTGCATGATCAGAAATATATCATACTTTGATTAGCAATACCTAAGTTTATCTCCTTAAAACACAAAGTAACTAATTGCCTTCATGAAATATTTAAATTGACACTATAATCACATTCAGAGTTAATGCTTGGCTTAAGAGGTAATGTAAAGAAAACATGTTGTCAGGATCACAGTCACACATGTTCCAGGAAGGGGCACAAATCTCATCACAGAATTTGTTATTCTGGCTTGGTGTGTTGTTTCATCATGTTGGCCACACACAGTTTCTGGTCATCTTTAGAGGACTGTAATGACAAATCTTTATTGTTTTTTTCCTGGCTTCTGCATTCTAATAAACAGAAAAATGTACATGTATGGTCTGAAAACATGTTATTTTCAAAGATAAAAAATTTTAGTGTATTAATTACAGAAAATTTATTGAGGACAATAATTATAGGATACATGAACATAAATGCACATATGTACACACATAACACATAACATACGATTGGTTTTATTGTCCTTTGGAAGTAATCACTCAAGCAACAGTATCAGAGTGTTATGCTCACCACTATAGGTAGCTGAGAAAGAATTCAAAAGAGAATTATCTGTACTACTGGAATAATGCTAAGGTCTGGAGTGTATTCAAGTGTGGAAGTCAGGATCTACAGGTTTCCCTTGAATGAGGCTTTGCCAATGGAGACTGGCTCCAATGGAAGCACCAACTTTAGATTCCTCCAAGACCAGACAACTCTCCTTACCCTGTGCTCCTAGTGCCTCAGTAGAAGAAGCTTCTGTTTATCCTTGCTTTTCCATTTACATAAATAACATTTATTCTAACCATAGTCTAAAGTATAAAACCTTGCATTCCACAAAAATATTTCAAGAGTTAGTATGGTGGCTCATGCCTGTAAACCTCAGCACTCTGGAGATCATGAAGGATTGAGCTGAGTTCAAAGGACAGTGTCCTTTACAGTGAGTTTCCATTCCAGTTTCAGAGAACATAATGAAAGCCCTAATCGAAAAAGAAAACTCAAAAACCTGATTGTCACATGAGGTTATTGATGGATAATCTTGACATGGAGTTCAAGCATGGCCCTTCATATGTAATTAGGACAAACACAAGCTCCAAGAAGGAACTGGATCTAAGCAAATAGCTCATGAGAAACAAGCTGACTCCAGGACTTCTCAACAGGCCCTCCTCTGCCTCTCCAGCCATGATCAGGTTTTGAAAAAGAATTACCACCTAAGCCAAATGAAGATGCACCTTTAAGTTATGCTTAATTGATGAATTGTTAGTAGTAGAGCCGCCTCAAAAGTTTTGATGAGGTGAACACAGATCAACTTTATCTTATTTACAGTGTTAATATTCTGGTTAAGCAATGGCTCAGCAGATTGAATAACTTTTCCACCTCAGTCATGATCAATAAAGAGGACAATTCTAGCCACCTAAAACCAGAACCAACGTGAAAGAACCAATGATTTTGAAGTGTTGTGAAAGGGAGCCAGCCAAGAAATTTGAGAGTTATGTAAAAGGAGAAAAGGTATATTTAATATGGCACCTTATAGAATAAGGTTTGCCAACAATGCTTACCAACACAGAACTAACCATAAGTACTTTTTTTCACCATATTTTTCATTTTAAGCACCAAGCATAAATGGACTTTCTGTTTTATAGATTCTAGCCACTTGACACTCACACCTCTGGACTTCAGACCCCCTTACCTTACCCACCCTTGCCTTGATGTCATTTTGTGCTATAGGTACAAGCATCTATATTTTGCTCCAACATGTTCTTTAGACTGGCTCATATAAAAGCATGAGAAAATAAAGCAATCTTTTCTCTGGTAGTAAAAGTGAAACTGCACTTCATAACCCAGCAATGGCCCAGAGGTACTTCTGGGTCTAGTGACTGTCGCCTCACAGTGACAGTCTTTATTATTCAGGTTGGCAGGCCTCCTACTCGGGGGAACTTGAGGGTACATAATCTCTTCAGAAAGAGCCTAAGGTACAGCAGCCAGACAGCTGAAGTCTTCCAAATGGATGAGTCTACTTAAGCAAGCCAGTTATTGTGGAGAAACCACTAAGCCGTGGAGTTGGCTATGGCTTGTGATTTTGATATGGTAAGCTAATTCCTGAGAGGACATTTTAAGATAAGATGTTCAGACTTTCACACTATATTTGATTGTCTAGAGCAGCTGAACAAACATGTGGTCCGGGAATGTCCTCTTGGCTGTGAAGTTTGGCCTTGAAATGATGAAGAAGAATTTTTATCAAGAAATCTGACATTTATGCATAAATATTTTTCAGGAATGATTGTAACATTATTGATTATTTCATTAGGAAGCACACTTTCATTTTTTAATTTTTTTAATTTTTTTAATAATTAATTTTGTATTTTTTTTTGTATGAATGTACGTCTGCATGCGTCTGTGCACCTGTGTCATGCAATGCCGCGGAGGTCGAAAGGGTTCCGGATTCCCTGGAACTGGAGTTCTCCTGGAATGGAGGTTACAGATGGTTCTTAGCTGCTATGTGGGTGCTGGGGGATTAAACCCAGGTCCTCTGCAAGAGCAGTTGTGTGCTCATTAAAACCACTAGGCCATCTCTCACAGCCCCAGGAAGCACACTTTCTAAAACTAATTAGAATCATTTAGTTTTTTTCTAGCCTGTTATTTTTAGGAAGACAATGAGTCAAAGTCTTCAAAGAAATAATATTTGCCCTGTGAAACACCTGTTAAAATGCTTTAATTATGCTTAATCATGCTGAGTGTTTAATAAAAAAAAAAAAAGAAATCGTGTGTTTAAGGCATTTATTTTTTCCCCAAATAGTAGAGCCCTAGCTCAAAGGACCTTAAAATGTTCATTTCTGTCCCTCTCGATAACCTGTTTTATATTTTTTCCTCTAGCACCGTAAACCTGTGTATTATTTTCCCTCTCGTAACCTGTGTTATATTTTTTTCCCTCACGTACCTGGTTATAATTTTTTTTCGGTCCATTGTATATCTTTTTTTCACAAAAAAAATAAAAAAAAAAAGAAAGAAAAAATCCGGGTAACCTGTGTTATATTTTCTTTCTCTCGGTACCTGTGTTATATTTTTTCCTCTCGGTACCTATGTTATATTTTCCTCCCTTGGGTCACTCACGTTCATTTTTGTGTTGCTTTATTTTAAAAGTAAGTAATACTCTTCCATCTACTTATCAAAATTGTCTTGAAGCCCATTTTATACCTACTTGAAACAAGCACACAGTGTTTAGAAAATGACCACAGTCATTTCAGTGGAGTCAGTAGAAGGGACTTTGAGTTCTCTCTACCTCGTTCTCTTGAAGTTATACCATGTCACAAGAAACTTGCATCTGCAAACAGCTCATATGCTTTCACTTTGGATCAGCATTTGGGGTAGCAGTGCTAATTATATATTTTTTACATTTTTGTGAATCCACTGTATAATAGTATAATCTGCATTATTTCTTACAGCTTCCAGTTACCATCTCAACTCCTCCCATGGTCCTGCCAACTCCCTATCAATTTCTTTTCCTCTTCTTTGAATTAATATACTGCCATTATACATTTATAATACACACCCGGTAGAATAAAGATAGATCGATAGATAGACTAGATAATAGGATAGATAGGTAGAGATTAGATAGAATAAAGATAGATAGATAGAGATAAAGATAGATCGATTAGATGATATAGATAGATAGATAGATAAAGATAGATAGATAGATGATCGATAAAGATAGATAGATTAGCGATAGATTAGATAATTAAGATAGATAGATGTAAAGCAAATATAGAATAGATAAATAAATAGTGATAGATAGCTAGCTAGGATACGCTGCTACGACTCAGATAGACTAAATGTTCATAGATAGTAATCAGATGACAGCGATTCACTGAGTCCATTTAGGGGTACTCATGGGATATGTATTTTAGGGTTAGACCACTTGGGAATAATTGGGAATTAGAATAACTTTTAAGGCACCCTTGTTCCCATGACAGAAAACGTTCTTCCTCCCCTAAGATCAATTCCGTGCTAGCCTCTATCACCTAAGAAGGCGGAACCCTATGAGATCTCCCCCAATCCACATTGGCATGTCAATTGTGCTGTCATTATGCATCTTCTATGTCATAGGCAGAACTGATATTGTGGGGAGATTCATGGGTCTTGCTTTCCCTATTGATGTCGAGAATGGCATTATCCAGCCTAAGGGTCTGAATTCTCCTGGCATCTTAACAATCTTTCAAGCCCCTTCGCCACAATGTTCCCTGAGACTTTGGGTAGAGGGGGATACAGTTAGTGGGCTGGGTACTACCACACTCATTTTAAAATTCTTCGTGCATTTTTGACCAGTGTAGAAAGACCTTGTAATAATTTCCATCCATTACAAAGAAGCTTCTCTTGATCGGTAGGTAAGAAGTACAGTGTGTTTTCTAACTATAAAAAGATGTATATTTAAATATAGCCAGAATTGCATTGGTGTGTAGGAAGTCGGCAGGAGGCATTGTCCCTAGGGTCTATGACCCCGCCAATGAGGAAGTAACTGGCTGCTTTTTACATCACAAAATGTTAAGGTCTTTTAGTAAACATTGATGTAAGTCCAAGATTTGGAAAACCATACCTACCTAATTTCACTATAACTATTTGCGAAATCATTTAGAAGTTGTAAAATATTCTGAGGTATTTCATAGTCTTAGTAATTCCAGATTTGTTGTTTTATTATTACCTCTCAAGTGAAATAAAATAAAAATAGAAACATCAGGAAACTAATGATGTGCCATTGTCAAAGACAAGTTACTAAGAAAACAATGTGACCTTCTAAAATACTTNATTGTTCCAGTCTTGAAAGAAGGCAGAGAAGGTAAAGACAGATGGAGTGAGCCAAATACATTTAATGTTCATTTAATGTTCATTTTCTGGACTTCTCTTCACCTTGTTATGGCAAAATCATCAACTTCAGTGAAATTCTCCTCTTCAGAGTATTATTGGAGTCCATAGGTGGCATTCTGATGCTCTAGATGTCAGGGTGGGGAAGGAATGAGCTTCCTATCATGAAGTCATCCTCATGCTGAGGAGCTGCTGTGTCACATTCTGTTGCAACAAACTAGCATAATCGCTTACCACAATCAACTCATTTCTGCAAGCTCATACATTTAATACTTCTCTGAATTTTCGTTGTTCATCCTGTGCCAAATGTCTTGATTTAGCTGTTTTTCCCCCCTCCCATTACTAGATGAGCTATAATACATTCACGAAGAGGAATTTTTTTTAAAGCATACCCTTAATATTTGTATTTAAAATTTCTCTATATAGCAAATGAGATTAATCACACAACTACAAGAGATCTAATAAGAAATAACTAGTAAAATGAATCAAAATGCTCCAAGATGTGAAGTGTTGTATGAATAATGCTGAAGTGTGCAAACTGAAGCACTGCGAATCCTGTTTTATCTTCCCCAATAAGCATTGCTAATAAACAATTTAAATTTAGTATCAAAAGAGATAAGAAATTTTTTATGGGTGAAATAGCCCCTTTTCATGTGCTACACATGTAGAATTTTGAAGATATGCACATCTAGACTGTAAATAAGAGTTTTATGTATTTATTTAGTTTTTGTATTATTTAATTTTAATTGATGTTTTGGTGTATTTCATACATAATTTTCAATGCAGTTGCAGGCATATTCCCTTCCCTCCCTCACTCCACCCCCCACCCCAGATCATGAATTTGCCATAACTGTCCTACATCTTTTCTCAGCTTTTTTATTTAGGTTTTTTTTTTTTTTAAATTAATTTTTGCAAAATATATAATAGATTTTGAACATATTGGTAGATTTCCTCCCGCTTCTCGTATTGCACTATTTCAAAACCCTCACCAAATTCTCCACTCGAAGATATATGTATATATACTATATATATATTATATATATATATCTATCTTATCTTATTTATTTATCTATCATCTATCATCTTATAGCCATGACTATACAGTCAGGTTTGTATCTTTCAAATGCACTTGCAGTGTGGGTCCACCACTGGAGTGTGGTCAATCTATTAAAAGTCTCACTCTTGGGGTGCTGAGAGATGGCCTAGCAATTAGAGGTGCTGACCGCTCTTGCAAAGGACCTGGGTTCGATCCCCAGCACCCACATGGTGGCTGAGAACCTTCTGAAATCCAATTCCAGGAGAACTCCAGTTCCAGGGGAATCCGACACTCTTCACCTCCGCGGCATTGCACGCCACGGGTGCACAAACCTCCATGCAGGACAGTACATTCATACACATACAGAAAAAAAAATAAAATAAAGTCTCACTCTTAAACGGGACTGACTCTCCCTTCCAGCAGCCATCAGTGACTACGAGTTCCTCAAGTAGGGTTGGAGCTTCTTACCCACTTCTTATCCCAGAATAGGTGTCCTATTCTGGGATAAAGTCTGTAGCCCCTTATTCTCTGCATGCTGGCCAATTGTGGTTCTCTGTGTTAATCACCATCTTCTGCACAAGGAAGCATGTCGGGTGAGGGTTGAGAGATGCACTAATCTATGCGTATTACAATGAGTTATTAGAAATAAGTTGAATACTATATCTATTAGCAGAATAGTTGTATTGGGGCCTTCTCCCCATGGCCTGTGGACTGTAGAGTTATTAAAATCTTAATTCTGGGCTGGAGAGATGGCCTAGTGGTTAAGAGAGCTGCCCTGCTCTTAAGAGAACCCGGGTTGGATCCCCCAGAACCCACATGGGGCCGAGAACCATCTGTAACTCCATTCCAGGAGAACTCCAGTTCCAGGGGAATCCAGCCCCCTGCCTCTCGACCTCCGCGGCACTGCACGACAACGGTGCCAACTGCATGCAGACATACATTCATACACATACAGAAATAAATAAAAAATTAAAAAAAAATCCTCTTAATTCTATCTACGTCTTTGAAGATAAATTATTCATTTTTAAAAAAGGTTTCAAAATTAAATTTTATCTTTTTTTCAGTGCACTTCAAAGCATTAAATTTTGTTTACAAAATATGCCTTAGTAAGGTGGGGATTTAGGTTGAGAAATAAACTACCGTGTTACAAAAGTTACCTCAAAGGATTTTATGCCCATTCCATTTATTCGAAGGGAATTGGTGTCCAAATTTTTTGGTCTATGTGATATGCCACCCCATATTTGTTCTATCCCCTACTATTTAATATTTTATGGGCATACTAGCTCACACCAATGCAAATGCTGAAGGAGTGAAATTTTAAGGGGTTTCTTATACATAAAAGCGACTACACGAAATCATGTTGTTACAAATTCATTTGGGGTGTGGTGCATTTTTCCTGTGTTTTTAGTCACTGGAACCCCTAATGGATACTGATATAAAATCTCAAATTACATTATAAATCTCAATATAAGTTATTATTCATTTTTGTGAATAGCAGTTCCTGCACTTCAAGGTAGGAAGTCATTATTTACAGTATATTTAACCATAGAATATATATTTATAGCCGGGTGTGGTGGCGCAACGCCTTTAATCTAGCACTTGGGAGGCAGAGGCAGGTGGATCTTTGTGAGTTCAAGGCCAGCTGGTCTACAACGATTGTTCCAGGGACACTGGGGCTACAGGGAGACCTGTCTCGAAAGACACACACACACACATATCAAAATATATATATATATATTATATATATATATATTATATATGGATATATATATTTATTTATTTATTTTTAAGGGATTCTACAATAAAATGACACAGTTGTTTGCAGGCTGGAGAGATGGCCTAGTGGTTAAGAGCGCCGACTGCTCTTACAGAGGACCCGGGTTCGATCCCCGGCACCCACATGGCGGCCGAGAACTGTCTGAGACTCCAGTTCCAGGAGAATTCCAGTTCCAGGGGAGTCCGAGACCCTCTCTGACCTCCGCGGCATTGCACGACACGGGTGCACAGACTTGCATGCAGACAGTACATTGATACATGTTGGCAGCCTACCACACAAACAATGTGTGCTGTACCACGCCCTAAGATGGCACCGACTTCCTGAGTCACTACAAGCCGCTTCCCGCCATTGCCTTTGCATTGGACAAACTGCGCATGACTACTACTCTCCGAGCCCACACTCTCTGGGACCGCGCCTTGGGCATGCTAATGAGGCATCAGGGCACTGTACCAATCCAGAGCATACACAAACCCTCTAGACTGCTATATAAGCAGTGCTTCTGCCCCATTTCGGGGTCCTTCTCACAAAAGAGCTGTGCACAATAAATACTGCTGCAGAAGAATCCTGTTGTCCGCGTGAAGTTCTTGCCGGCAAGACTGCTGCGCGTGACAAGTGGTGCCGAAGACCCGGGACCGGGACAGATACACATGCAGAAATGAATAAAAAAAAAAGAAATATATATTTTATAAGCAAAAAATGAAATAATTATTTTTATTGTGATATGATTTACAAATGTCTTAGGGCATAATTCTAGAAGATTAGGGATTAGAAGATGTGTTAAATATGAGATAGCATTTATTACAATGGACAACTAAAAGAGTATTATTATGCTATAAAAAAATCAGATTCTTATCAAAATGACACCACACTCCATAAAATGAAATAGCTGCAATTTATGGTATCATATACATACTTCTAAATTCTTTTGTCCTAATATTTCAGGTTAATCTTTAAACATTTGGTTAAAATACATGATCAACTAAATAATAAAATTCAATCTTTAAATACCAAGCCATAGGGGGCTATCATGTTTGTATTTCATCGAAGTCTACTGGCAGTTCTACAAGTTTAAAAAGTGTTGAGAAAGGATGATTAAGCTAAGAAGCACTGCGTCTTGTTTGTGGGTGGTCTCATCAGAAATAATGAAATGTGCTTAGTCTAGCTGAGTCCAAGTGCACCTCTTGTTCTAAAGTGGATATTTGTCCTTGCCAAAATTAACAACCAAAAATCTCTCTCTAACAAGAAATCACCTTGTTTAGATTTTCTTATCACTTGTCATGCCTCCCAATGTACTGACTACGGTATGCAGAGTAGAAGATTTTAACACATTTGCGTGTCTCTCTCATTTAAACAGCAATAATGCTATTTAAGAAGAACAATTTTAAACTATCAAGCATAAAATATTTATAGAATTGTGTTAATGGTATTCTTATTAGCATTTTTTGTATTACTTTTAGAAGATAATCACTAACCTTATTCCGAGACAGACTTTTAGACATGTTCCCTTTGGTGCCATGATAAGATGCTTGGGAACTCAATGCTCTGTCAGTTCTAACATCTAGACATGCTCCTTTTGAGCACCATATTTGGACACGCTTAGAAACTCAGTGCTGAGTCGTTTGTACACTTTGCTGCTAGTTGCTGAATTAAACTACATCAGCCTTAAGCTGTTCTTGCTAAGCAAAACCGTGATTTTTCTAAATGAGATATTTTTTGCTTCAAAATTGACTTCCTTTTTTTGAAATTTTTTTTCATTTTTGTATGTGTGTGAATGTACTGTCTGCATGTAGGTCTGTGCTCCCATGTCATGCAATGCGGTGGAGGTCAGAAGAGGGTATAGGATTCCCCTGGAACTGGAGTTAAAGACAGTTTTCAGCTGCCATGTGGGTGCTGGGGATCGAACCCGGGTCCTCTGCAAGAGCAGTCAGAGCTTCTTAACTGCTAGGCCATCTCTCCAGCCCCGACTTCCTTTTATAAAGTGTATATAAGCTCTTACCTTTGTTCTGACTGTCTATGAAATGATTGGCTTTAACTTTATCAAAAGGAATAGGATATTTTAAATTAAACTTTTAAATTTTATTTCTTTATCCTCCCTCTCTTTTTCTCTCCCCCCTCTCTCTTTGTGTGTGTCTAAGTCAGACAACAACTTGTGAGTCCTTCCTTCCACCATGTGGGTCACAGGACTGAATTAGGTCATTAAGCCTCTGTGGCAGTTGTGTTTATCCACTGACCCATCTTTCTGCTCTGGAGTAGGATTTGGACATCAGAGCTGCCTTCAAAACCTTCAGCTCCAATATCTTCATATAAAAAATGGAATATTTTTTCCAGGAGGTCTGATGTCAAATAGGAAGATGAGTTCTGCATAATTAGGAACAATGGAAGAAAATGCTGGGTTTTATTTTGCTTGAGTAATATTTTAGAGTTTTCCCTAATGCAGAGGTCCATTTGCTAAAATAATGATTGATTTGTACTTTCCATTGTCTGTGGCACAGCCTTGAAAGCAGGAGAACATATTTGTAAGGACATACATTTTATAAAATTTGCAAACTACTTTAATGGCATTAATTAGGTGAGCTATTTGTACCTCTGCCTTCTCTGTGCTATACCTTCCTTCCTGCCAGGCAGCGCTGGTCTCAGCCATATTTGAGCAAAGGAGTGTTGACTCAGAGGGCATATCTATTACAAAATAGTTTTTACATGCACATGTGAGTCAATCTGACAGTAGCATTTCTTAAACACACTCTCCCAACTTGCATACCACATATACGACTCTTATGTGTTCTCTTTCTCTTATCCAACATAATATATCAAAATATTTAAATGATATCTGGCCAAGGTATATCCTTCAGCAATAGATAAAAAGATTAGAATAAAAATTTACCCAGCTTTCGGGCTGGAGAGATGGAGAGATGGCCTAGTGGATAAGAGTGCCAACTGCTCTTGCAGAGGACCCAGGTTCGATCCCCAGCACCCACGTGGTGTCTGAGAACCATCTTTAACTCCAGTTCCAGGGGAATCCGACATCCTCTTTTGACCTCAGAGGCATTGCACAACACGGGTGCACAAACCTACATGAAGACAGTACATTCATACGCATAAAGAATAAATAAACAAAATTTTAAAAAATTTACCCTGCTTAAAAATTGATAAATATTGGGCCAGGCGTGGTGGCGCACGCCTTTAATCCTAGCAGTTGGGAGGCAGAGGCAGGCGGATCTTTGTGAGTTCAAGGCCAGCCTGGTTCACAGAGAGAGTTCCAGGCTAGCCGGGGCTACAGGGAGACCCTGTCTCAAAAAGACCAAAAGAAAAAAAAATTGATAAATACTAATCACTTTTGGATTTTTCTTATTTTGATAGCTCTCCTATCTTGGCAATTTGCATTGATTTTTGTTTTTGAACACATGACATTGATATACAATACTTACCTCACAGACTGATTCTCCTACCTTCCCTTAAATTTTACTCTTTTTTTCTGGTCATTTTGAGATACGGTTGTCCCAAGTGACCTGGGACTCACTAAGTAGACCAGGCTGGCTTTGATCGTACAGAGAGCCATCTGCTTCTACCTCCTGAGTGCTGGGATTAAAAGCGTGCACCACCACACCCAGCTTTAAATTTTATTCTTGGAGTATTTAACTTGCCTCACCCTGGCCACTCTACAGGTACTGACATAAAGCCCTACCATATTCAAAATATTTGATGACAATCAAATAGAGATTTATAAATGTAATCCTAGCACTTGGGAGGCAGAGGCAGGCGGATCTTTGTGAGTTCAAGGCCAGCCTGGTCTACAGAGTGAGTTCCAGGACAGCTGGGACTACAGGGAGACGCTGTCTTGAAAAGACCAAAAAAAACCTCTAGACTGCATATAAGCAGTGCTCTGCCCCATTTCGGGGTCCTTCTCACAAAAGAGCTGTGCACAATAAATACTGCTGCAGAAGAATCCTTTTGTCCGCGTGAAGTTCTTGCCGGCAGAGACTGCGTGCGCGTGACAAGTGGTGCCGAAGACCCGGGACCGGGACAGATACACATGCAGAAATGAATAAAAAAAAAAGAAAATATATTTTAGGAAGCAAAAAATGAAATAATTATTTTTTATTGGTGATATGATTTACAAATGTCTTAGGGCATAATTCTAGAAGATTAGGGATTAGAAGATGTGTTAAATATGAGATAGCATTTATTACAATGGACAACTAAAAGAGTATTATTATGCTATAAAAAAATCAGATTCTTATCAAAATGACACCACACTCCATAAAATGAAATAGCTGCAATTTATGGTATCATATACATACTTCTAAATTCTTTTGTCCTAATATTTCAGGTTAATCTTTAAACATTTGGTTAAAATACATGATCAACTAAATAATAAAATTCAATCTTTAAATACCAAGCCATAGGGGGCTATCATGTTTGTATTTCATCGAAGTCTACTGGCAGTTCTACAAGTTTAAAAAGTGTTGAGAAAGGATGATTAAGCTAAGAAGCACTGCGTCTTGTTTGTGGGTGGTCTCATCAGAAATAATGAAATGTGCTTAGTCTAGCTGAGTCCAAGTGCACCTCTTGTTCTAAAGTGGATATTTGTCCTTGCCAAAATTAACAACCAAAAATCTCTCTCTAACAAGAAATCACCTTGTTTAGATTTTCTTATCACTTGTCATGCCTCCCAATGTACTGACTACGGTATGCAGAGTAGAAGATTTTAACACATTTGCGTGTCTCTCTCATTTAAACAGCAATAATGCTATTTAAGAAGAACAATTTTAAACTATCAAGCATAAAATATTTATAGAATTGTGTTAATGGTATTCTTATTAGCATTTTTTGTATTACTTTTAGAAGATAATCACTAACCTTATTCCGAGACAGACTTTTAGACATGTTCCCTTTGGTGCCATGATAAGATGCTTGGGAACTCAATGCTCTGTCAGTTCTAACATCTAGACATGCTCCTTTTGAGCACCATATTTGGACACGCTTAGAAACTCAGTGCTGAGTCGTTTGTACACTTTGCTGCTAGTTGCTGAATTAAACTACATCAGCCTTAAGCTGTTCTTGCTAAGCAAAACCGTGATTTTTCTAAATGAGATATTTTTTGCTTCAAAATTGACTTCCTTTTTTTGAAATTTTTTTCATTTTTATTGTGTGATGTATGTCTTCATACAGGTTGTGCTTCCATGTCATGCAATGCGGGTGGAGGTCAGAAGAGGTAAGGATTCCCCTGGAACTGGAGTTAAAGACAATTTTTTCACTGCCATGTGGGTGCTGGGGATCGAACCCCCGGGTCCTCTGCAAGAGCAGTCAGAGCTCTTAACTGCTAGGCCACTCTCCAGCCCCGACTGCTCCTTTTATAAAAGTGTATATAAGCTCTTACCTTTGTTCTGACTGTCTATGAAATGATGGCTTTAACTTTATCAAAAGGAATAGGATATTTTAAATTAAACTTTTAAATTTTATTTCTTTTCTCCCTCTCTTTTTCTCTCCCCTCTCTCTTTGTGTGTGTCTAAGTCAGACAACAACTTGTGGAGTCCTTCTTCCACGCATGTGGGTCACAGGACTGAATTAGGTCATTAAGCCTCTGTGGCAGTTGTGTTTATCCACTGACCCATCTTTCTGCTCTGGAGTAGGATTTGGACATCAGAGCTGCCTTCAAAACCTTCAGCTCCAATATCTTCATATAAAAAATGGAATATTTTTTCCAGGAGGTCTGATGTCAAATAGGAAGATGAGTTCTGCATAATTAGGAACAATGGAAGAAAATGCTGGGTTTTATTTTGCTTGAGTAATATTTTAGAGTTTTCCCTAATGCAGAGGTCCATTTGCTAAAATAATGATTGATTTGTACTTTCCATTGTCTGTGGCACAGCCTTGAAAGCAGGAGACTATTTGTAAGGAATACATTTTATAAAATTTTGCAAACTACTTTAATGGCATTAATTAGGTGAGCTATTTGTACCTCTGCCTTCTCTGTGCTATACCTTCCTTCCTGCCAGGCAGCGCTGGTCTCAGCCATATTTGAGCAAAGGAGTGTTGACTCAGAGGGCATATCTATTACAAAATAGTTTTTACATGCACATGTGAGTCAATCTGACAGTAGCATTTCTTAAACACACTCTCCCAACTTGCATACCACATATACGACTCTTATGTGTTCTCTTTCTCTTATCCAACATAATATATCAAAATATTTAAATGATATCTGGCCAAGGTATATCCTTCAGCAATAGATAAAAAGATTAGAATAAAAATTTACCCAGCTTTCGGGCTGGAGAGATGGAGAGATGGCCTAGTGGATAAGAGTGCAACTGCTCTTGCAGAGGACCCAGGTTCGATCCCACACCACGTGGTGTCTGAGAACCATCTTACTTAACTCCAGTTCCAGGGGAATCCGACATCCCTTTTGACCTCAGATGGCATTGCACAACACGGGTGCACAACCTACATGAAGACAGTACATCATACACATAAAGAATAAATAAGAATAAATAAACAAAATTTTATAAAAAATTTATTTAAAAATTGATAAATATTGGGCGCAGTCGTGGTGGCGCACGCCTTTAATCCTAGCATTGTTGGTGGGAGGCAGAGCGGCGGATCTTTGTGAGTTCAAGGCCAGCCTGGTTTCACGCAGAGAGTTTCCAGGCTAGCCGGGGCTAACAGGGAGACCCTGCTCAAAAAACCAAAGAAAAAAAAATTGTAATACTAATCACTTTTGGTTTTTCTTATTTTGATAGCTCTCCTATCTTGGCAATTTGCATTGATTTTTTGTTTTTTGAACACATGACATTGATATACAATACTTACCTCACAGACTGATTCTCCTACCTTCCCTTAAATTTTACTCTTTTTTTCTGGTCATTTTGAGATACGGTTGTCCCAAGTGACCTGGGACTCACTAAGTAGACCAGGCTGGCTTTGATCGTACAGAGAGCCATCTGCTTCTACCTCCTGAGTGCTGGGATTAAAAGCGTGCACCACCACACCCAGCTTTAAATTTTATTCTTGGAGTATTTAACTTGCCTCACCCTGGCCACTCTACAGGTACTGACATAAAGCCCTACCATATTCAAAATATTTGATGACAATCAAATAGAGATTTATAAATGTTAATCCTAGACACTTGGGAGGCAAGAGGCAGGCGGATCTTTGGTGAGTTCAAGGCCAGCCTGGTCTACAGAGTGAGTTCCAGGACAGCTGGGACTACAGGGAGACGCTGTCTTGAAAAGACCAAAAAAAAAAAAAAATATATATAATATATATATATAAATGTATATATATATACATATATATATATAAATGATACTAAATTATAAATTCCACAAAGCTAGCATGAGAAAGTTTTATAAGGCCTTAGAGAATGACTGGAGGTCAAAGGATGAAATCAAATGCAATTGGCAACTACAAAGAGAACAAGCTTATCAAGAGTTCATGTGGAGTGTCTCCTTAGTAAAACTTATGAACTCGGTATGAATCAGAAGGATGGCATGCTCATGCATCAGCAGACAGGCTGCTCTGAGATCCACTCCTCCTCTTCTCTACCTCTTTCACTCAGGAACTGTGCTTCCTATGTTTCTCAGATCCTTGGCTTCCACTTACATTTGGTAGATTCAGACCAAGAATTGGAAGACAGGAAGGAAAGAAGATGAAAAGCGTGTTTGTTGTCTTCTGCCTCTGTCTTACCGCTGTCATTACCATGGGCATACAATCCATGCTAGATCTTAATTCCCAACTTCTATCATGTAGCCCTGATGTCTCCACTTCTGTCTTAAGTGCAGTAATGAGTGTCTGACTTTGCTAATCTCTTGGTTGCATCTGTATCCCATTTGGTTCTCAATGAACTCCCCTATGTTGTAGTCATGCTTGGAAGTTGTAGAGTGTTTTTTTATTGTCTTAGCTGAATTATGAATGATAATAAGCTCAAGTTACAGTAATAACAGAGCGCAGTTGGAGACATGGAGATTTCTTCAGTGAGCAAATAGAATATTTGACTTCTTGTGCTTGGTTCTCAGCACCCCCACATGCTGTGGTTTTGTATGAGTCATTAACTTCTCTAAGTGAGTTATTGATATATAAAACGGTGATGGTGGTAATATTTTTCTATATATTGAGAGGCCTAAATGAGATAATAGATGTGATTGAGGCTTGAAAATGTAAGGCAACTATTATTGATCTTGTTATATCATTGAAAAATTTGTTACCAAACATAGGAGGAGTTTTCAAGAAGACCTTATAGTACTGGCCATTGTAGTGCTGTAGTGGGAAGACGAGGCCTGTCTTGGTTACTTTGCATGTTCTGTGGCAAAATTATGGAGCTTCTGATATCTAATCCTACTCTAATAGAGCCTGATGATTCACAAAAGGAGGCAGATAACAATTGTTTGGACATCAACAGTAAAGAAAGTAATCCGTAAAATTGATTAAGAGCTCTCCAAATGTCAAGTTCTGTTCCAAGCAGAGATACAACAGTGGAGCAAGTGATCCGTCTACAGACTCAGGATTTAGAAATTTTAACATCTAACAGGAGATATAACAACTGTGTTTTAGCCCAGTACTTTTCCTTATAGTTTCCCAATTGTTAAATGGATAGCTACTATTTGATTTATATATGTCCATATATGGTAAAAGGCACCACATGCAGTGTCATTAAGTGATGATGAAGGTCCAAGGATGGGCTGGAAAGAAGGGGAGCCCGACTCGGGGCTACCTCTGCTTTCTGCTCTATCACATCCCTGTGATTTAAGTGTCCTTTGGAGAATTTTCTTATCAGACTCATCATGGGAACTCGCTAAAATTTTGGATTTCATATATTTAAAAATTTTACCCTTGTGTCCTTGCTAAACTCTGAATTTTTACAGAGTATTTTATACATATTTTGAAAATAATCCTAGGTGGTTCTGAAAAATGCAGAAAGTGTGTGTGTGTGTGGGGGGGGGGGCATTGTCCTTTCATTTCCAGCCAAGGAAGAAGTTTAATAATTCCTTCAGGAAACCCAGAATCATGTGAAAAAGAATCATCTATCTTGTGTGCCTAGACTTTACTACTAGGACCTCTGACTCAGGAAAGGTAAACAAGACAATGGTTTTTCTTTGAACTAATTTCAGATGTCTCAATGTCTCTAAAATAATTTTTAAAAATCAGAGGCCACCCAACTTGTCACTTAGGAAGAGTTGTTTAATAAATATTTCTCAATTATATGGTAAGTCCTATGGACACAGAGACAACTAACTTCTGTTGGAATCATTCAACCCAGGGCAGAAAGAACAGATGCTGGCAGATTCCTGGAACTTTCTGCCAATAAGCTTATCTAATCAGTGAGCTCTGTGTTCAATAAAAGACCCTATTTCAAAAAAACAAGATGGAAAACAATAGAGGACACTGAACTTCAACCTCTGGCCTCCATGGACATTTACACACGTGTGTACATCGTTCCTCATACACACACACACACACACACACACACACACACACACACACACACACACACCAGGTTCCAAGCCAAACCAACCCCAACTCCTCATCCAAACCCGATGAATTGTGGCTTTACTCTTTGGAATTTCCGTGATCTTTGTCAACTTTACTGAACCCTTCTAGCTATATACTTTCTCATTTTTAGAATATCTTAATCATCTTAAAGATTAAATCAGTTAGTATGTGCTTATCAGTACCTGGCACACTGTTGCCACTCTGTAAATACTAGTGCTGATGGTGACTATTCTAGATATGCTTAAAGGATAACCTTGTACTCACCCATTGGGCAAATCCTGCTACTGATCATAACATGGCCACAGCCTCTATATCGAAATAGATTCAAATAGGACTTCACATGCAAGAGTTTTAAGTGGGAAAGAATATACATTTCCAGTGTTGAAAAACTGCAGGAAGTTAAGGTTAGAGAAAGCTACTCTGAGTCTTTGGCTTGCAACTAATGCTCATGGAACCAGGAAGTGCAAAGAACCACAGGAAAAGACCATTCAAGTTCACAGCTTCATGAATCACAAAAATAGAGAATCTTTAGGAAAGTGTCAAAAGTCACTATGAACTTTCAAACTATGCTGTAGCTAGCCTACTCACCAGCTTGCTAATGTGACAGGAATATTCATGTGGCTTTGTGTCTCTTTTTCTTCAACCTTTTGTATAAATGCAAGTGATTGGTAAAGTCTAACCCTAGGAATTCAAGGAGAACATCTACTTTCCTATGCCATGTATCACATGCAATATTAAGTTCTTAAACAATGGGCGTTTGCTTCTTTTGAATTCCCTGGTCGTCTTTCCAGCAACTTCTGTGAAATGTTGCAATTCCTCAATACACTCTTAGTCATTTATACATAAACACCTTTTAATAACAAACATGTGAATCTCTCTTCATATACATAAGATATATAAGTTAGAATAGTGTCCTGAAGTTTCATTACACATTTTTTGAATACATAAATGTATCAAGATATCTAACCTTTAGTATTTAGTTTATCATTGTTTGATGTTTATGAGGAGTTATAATGAAGCCAAACTTAAACCAGGATAGAAAATAAAAGCCAGAATCATTTGAATAAAGAAAAACTGAGTGGCTTGTTTAATGACTTTGAACAAGTGCTTAAAATGTTTCAGTGAGACCAAGCATCTAAAACGAATGCTGACATCTCTACAGTGTTGACTAGCAGCATTGCATTTATGTCCTTCTGCCCAATGGCCACACAAAGAGAAGACAGCTTTATCCCCAAGTGTCTGCAGTACCTTAGGAAGTACTGGAGTTAATCCAGGCCTCCATGTCTCACTCAACCTAGTAACATGAAGCTGCATGCAGGCAAGGGAAAGTGCTGAGTTCAGATTAACTGGCAGAACACACCTAGCTCTGGCTCTGTGCTCATTGAAGATGAATAATTGAATCTAATACTTGGCATTATAACTTTACAGACTGGCATGCTTCCATTCTGTGAAGGTACTTTACAGATAAAATGTTTTAGTTTTATCTGTGAAGGTACTTTACAGATAAAATGTTTTAGTTTTATAAGAGAAATGCAGTTGTGCAATTTGCAAGTGTTGTTTTTCTAAACCTGTGGAGCTAGAACTCTTCACTGAGACAGCTGTTAATTTCCAAGTCAAATTCTGCAGGGTAGAAGGTGACTATTTATAGAGGTTTTATTTGGGAAATCATGAAAAGATAGAAGCTAGAACTGACATTGTCTGGTCATGAACTTATCATTTTTTTCTCTAAGATTTTTTTTAAATCATTGTCCTTGGAAAAGTGTTCTTTAATCAGTTTACTGTGTAGTGTTCTGTCTAGTTTCAAAGGGCATTTAGCTACTGTCCTCATCTCCTAGATTACAGCTGGACTTCAGGAATAGAAAAAAAATCGTGGTGACAATGTGAGGGAGCAGTGCCAGCACCAACTTGCTAGTTAATACTTCTTCATCCAGGTGGATTGCTCCTGCATTTCTAATTTAGTTGGGAATGTATCCCTTATCTAGAAGAACTCAAACTTCCATAACCAAACAGAGGTTGGGTGTGAGGGCAGCATCCTTCCTTGAGCCTTAAATCTCTGAGTGGCTGACGTGATATGCTATGAGAAGGCAGGAAAGGAATGTAGCTCCGAGGTGTGAAAACAACTACTCATCACCTACAGTCAAAGAATTCCATTCCTGATCTATATGACTTTCTGGAAGATGAGGGAAACTATGACTAACCTCGCCATTTACTGTAAAGAGTAAATGAGACAGCTGTAATATGATTTAGCTCTCTTTTTTGTTTGGGGGCAATTTTCCTCTAATACAGCCAGATTGTCCCTGTCATACAAAATAAATAACTTCATTGTATATTGGCTTAATAAAATGAAAACCAAGGTAGAGGATCAGGAAAATGGGTTATATAATCATAAAATGTAAAAATAATTTCAAATATCAGTAATTATCTTACCTTCTTGGAAAGAATGAGCTAACATTCTGCTCCAAGATGAAATGTCGAAGTTTAAATTGTGCCTTTCAATATAAATTCTGGCTTTTATGAATCATATTTGGATCTTGCTTTTCGTTATGAGTGCACTAGGCATGAGGAACATGTTAAGGTATTATAACACACCCCCACACCTCATAGCACATATAAGTGATTTAGAGACGTCAACAATACATTTGCCTATTACCATTTTTTAACCTTCTCCTATTTATTTTCCTTCTATAAGTACTAAAAAACTTGATCATTTCTATTGTGTTATTTTTAGAAATGTCAGGTTTAAGTTTCTCTACATTTTCAAAATGAAATCAGCTTAATGACTATAGGGGCCACTTAAACATAATTCAAATGACTTGGTAAAATCATAACTTAAAAGCACTACTTCTGCTGGGCATGGTGGTGCACACCTTTAATCCTGGCACTTGGGAGGCAGAAGCAGGTGGATCTCTGTGAGTTCAAGGCCAGCCTGGTCTACAGAGTGAGTTCCAGGCCAGCTGGGGCTACAGGGAGACCCTGTCTTAAAACACAGAGAAGCACTACTTCCTCCATGTTGGAAATGAATACTGCTCATCTTTTCAGTTCTGACTATATAACACAGAACCTCATATGGTCCTTGATGATGAATTTAGGAGGTTAAAAATGTTCTCATCTCTTGATCTAGTTCTGAGATTTAGAGAATCACCAAAAGAGAATGAAATTCCTCTAAAGGTTTTAAACCTTCTGTATAGCACAAAGCAGTCCATTCTTTGAGTATTCTTACATAATCTGTGAATAGGTGACACAGTGAAAGCTTCATCCTTAAAATGATCTTCATCCCAAGTATTTTATTGTTTTTGATGTTATTGTGAGTGGGAAGTTCTCCTTATATTCCTTCTTCAGTTGCTTGTTATTGGTGTAAAGAAAAGCTACTGATTTTTGTAAGTTAATATTGTATCCCAACACTTTACTGAAAGTCTTGATCATTTCTAGGAGTTTTCTGGTGGAGTTTTAAGCAATCTAACCAAAGACACCAAAGATCTGTACAACAAAAATTTTAAACCCCTGAAGAAGGAGACGGAAGAACACATCAGAAGATGGAAATTCCTCCAATGCTCATGGATTGGAAAAAGTAATATAGTAAAAATGTCCATTCTACCCAATTTAACATTCAGATTCAATGCAATCACAATTAAAATCTCCATGAGTTTCTTCACAGACTTGGAAAAAAATCCTTAAATTCAAGCAAAAGACCCTGAATAGCCAAAGCAATCCTGGTATAGTGATCCAGGGGGATCACTATACCAGACTTCAAACTATATTACAGGGCTTTAGTCATAAAAACAGCCTGGTACTGGCAGAAAAACAGACCTGTAGACCAATGGAACAAAATTGAGGATCCAGACTTGACCACACACAATTTCAGCCATCTCATATTTGACAAAGGGACCAAGAAGACTTAGTGGAGGAAAGACAGCATCTTCAGCAAATGGTGTTGCTAAAACTGGATCACCACTTGTAGAAGAATGAAACTAAATCCCTACCTCTCGCCCTGTACAAAAATCAACTCCAAATGGACCAAAGACCTCAACGTGAAACTTGAAACTCTGAAGATGATAGAAGAAAAGTTTGGCAGCAACCAATAAGACATAGACATAGAAGACAACTTCCTAAATCAGACAGCTGCTGCACGGGAAGTGAGGTTGACAATTGACAAGTGGGACCTCATTAAACTCAAAAGCTTCTATACAGTGAAAGAAACAATCAGTGAAATGAAGAGAAAACCCATAGAGTGGGAGAAAACCTTCACCAGTGGTACATCTGACAGAGCATTGACTTCTAGAATATGTAAACTACTCAAAAAGCAAAGAATTTAAGGATTTTGTCTTTGTTTTGGGTAGCTAGCATTTTAACTATGATGTGGTGTGGAGAGTTTCTTTTCTGATCTTGTCTGTTTGGAGTTCTATGTGCTTCTTGTATTTGTATTGGTTTGTCTTTTTTTAGATTGGAGAAATTTTCATCTATTATTCTGTTGAAGATCTGATCAATACCATTCTCTTGGGATTCTTCTCCTTCCTCTATTCCTATGATGCGGAGGTTTGATCTTTTCATAGTGTCCCACAGTTCCTGGTTGTTCCACTTTTGTGTATTTTAAATTTTTCATAATCTTTACTTGAGGTTTTTAGTTGTCCTGTGTTATCTTCCAGGTCTGATATTCTTTGTTCTGCTTCCTCTATTCTGCTTCTGAGGCTTTTTCCATTCCTTTCCTCTTGATTGGATGAGTTTTTTATTTCCTTTTTCATTTCCTCTTCTGATTTCTTTAGTATTTCTACTTCCTTTTGGAGCTTCTTAATCACTTCCTGTAGCTCTTTGCTTTTCTGGTTGGTTTCCTTATCTTTTTCAACATGGGATCTTTTCAGTGTTTCCACTTCCTTCTTGAGTTCTTCATTCTCTTTTCTCAATTCTTTGATTTGCTCTTTATAATCTTGCACTTCTTTAAGTATGTTCATGATTGTGTTTCTGATATCTGTGTCCTGGGCCATTCCTAGGGGGATCCCACTGTAGGAATATTCCACAGGGTTGGTAGAGCTTGGTGTGTGATTATCCAGCCCCTTTCCTATATTGTCTCTTCTTCGTGGTCCTGGCATATGGGCTTCTCCTTGCCTGTATTCCAATGTGAGTCCCAAATGCCTCTTCACTGTGTTGAAGGCTTGCTTTGCTTGCCTCCTTCATATGCCTTCATAATCCCAGCTGGCGGGAGTGGGGGGTGCTCTTTTACCTGCACTTCAGGTGGTCTCGGGAGATCTCTGATCTCAAGACTCACACAACCCCACATTTTATACCAGCTGGGAGGATAACTCCACCTCCACAGCCACAAAAGCCAATTAAGCCAAAAACAATTAGATTAACTAGATTAAATCAAACAACAATCCACCTTGCTGAAGCACCCAGCTCCTACCTACTACCTGTGCTTCAGGTGGTCTTGGGAGATTTCTGATCCCCCTGGAGTCTTTTTACTGTTGTTGAATCCATAGGTGAGCTTGTAGGATTTGGCTAGGAGGGTTTGAGGCCGGTGGTTGTGGTATACAAACTGAACTGCTCACTTTTGGTAATGAACATCTGTGAAAAACACAGTGGCATCTGCTAGTCCATTAGCTTTTCCCTACTATTTAGCAAGGGAACTACCATGCCCAGAATGATTTTAAAGTATATTTCCAGCTTCTCAGGCAGCAAGGATTGATCCTAAGACATCATTTTGTCTAATGAAATACACATGGATATCTCTGGATGGGAAACGTCTTCATAGGAGTGACTTCACTTGGCGTGAGCTTTTGCTTTTCTAAATGCTTAGACACAGTGCTCTTGCAACCTGGGACAATGATCATGAGGGTGAAAGGTCATCTGATAAAATAGCTACATGGGAAAGCAGGAGAAGGCTAAGTACCTGAATGACTTACTAGAGCTACCGTACTTAAGTGAAGAGAAGAAATGGGTCTCCTTTACTACAGGCCAAGAAAACAGAACGCCCCATCTCTGCTGCCTCTGTGGTAAGGCACGAGTGTTCTTCTTCTGGGTTGATCTGCTGTGCTCTGCTGCTTTTTGGTTGGGATTGCCTTAGTGTGCCCCTGTGCAGAGAACACGCTGCTGGGTGGAGGCTGGGATCCTGATTTTCCACTTTGGCTCCCACCACACCTTACTTGTTTATTAGATCACAGAGGTTTCCTAAGACCCATTCAAGCAGTTTAGAATTTTTGTGACTGCATTTTCTCACCTCAAGTATTCTGAGTACATTCTGAGGTACAACAAATTCACTGCAGGATTACAGACATTTTATTACATATCGGTTGTCTCAGAGGCTGGCCACATACTTTCTTCGTATATTTTTCTTTAGTCATAAATGTCCTGGGAGCAATAAACTTGAACATCAAGTCTCTCTTAATGTGTGCTTTATCTGTCTTTGAATTGCCGCTAACCTCAATAACACCTCTCAAGCTCCTTGGCTGTGAATACAATGTGCCGAATGGAACTTTTTAAAGATATTTTTAAATAAAAAATGTGGCTGGAAAGATAGCTCAGCCGTTATGCTCACTGGCTGCTCATGCAGAGGACTTGGTTGCAATTCCCAGCACCCACATAGTAACTAACGACTGTATGTAACTCCATTTCCAGGGGATCTGATACCCTCTTCTGACCTCTGCAGGCATTGTACGATGGAGAAACCTACCTACATTCAGGCTATTACACTCATACACATAAAAAAAAAAAAAAAAAAAAAAAAACTAATAAAATAAATTTTGGTTTTTTTTGAAATTTTTTAAAATTTATTTTCATTTTATGTGTATGAGTATTTTGCCTGTATGCATTTTTTGATAACTTGTATATTTGTGTCTCTTTTTTTCAGCTAACTTTGAAAATGGTACAATTTACCTAGAATTGTTCAAACCAAACCAAACAATGTCTTCAAATCTATCTAATAACTATGTAGTTTCTTTGGAGCTAAAGGAAAGTCTTACATGGGACAATGATATTCTTCACTTTTATCACAAACACATTATAAATTAGATAAAGTGCCTTGCTTCTCTGAAACCCACTGCTTTAATTATCTCTTTGCTACAAATCACCATGGAATTCATAGGGGAGCTTATTTGCAACAGATACTTCTAAAAAAATGAACATTTCTCCAAAGTTTAAAAGTTTAGATATAGAGCTCCTTTTCCTGACACTGGGTGTGTGTGTTCTCCATCTCCACTAACCAGTACTAGCAACCAAAACTCCTTATTGTGAAACCAGAAACTGGTGATGTCATATTTAAGAATTCCATAGTGTAGCATTTCTAGCAAGAAGGAAAGCACTGATTTTCCCTTGTTCTTCTCTATGAAACACTGTTCTATTCCCCACTCTGGCCTAAAAACTAATTTGTGCCCTCTTTCTGATTGTATGCCTATGGGAAGCCTATAGGACTGTTGTGAACCAGGTCTCTAAACTGCAGGCAATGAACTCAGAAATTGTATGTAAAGTAAAAATAAGTAGGAAGATTTTCTTCTCAAAGATTCTTGTTTTAAGTATTTGCCAGAGTTATTTCTATCAAGTTTATGGACAATAAAATAAGATTGATGACAGACTGGTTAAACCACAATGTACTCCTTTTTGTTTTTTCTTAAGTCACAAAGAATGTGGTATGTTTCCATTAACTTTAAGTTTTGCTTGATTCTTGAGTATTCTGTTCTGATCCTTTTACAGTGAGGCAGTTGGCTCAGTAATAATGCCTTTAATAAGTAGTATTTATCTAGCTCTCACCATGTCCTATCATGGCCCACACAGAGTCTTCATATACTTAGCAAAAATCCCTCTGGTGGATGTAGGGCTCAGCAAGCCAGAGAACCTTTGTGAAGACTGGAAAAATGTCCCTCATGCTTTGAGCAGATGCAGCCCCATGTCCAGGTCCAGTCCTGGAGAAGAGAGTGGGCTGGATTTTAGCATTCTGCCTGTTTCCTCCACAAGACACTGCTTCAGAGCACCACTTGCACATCCACCCACACTGTGAAGTTTTTATGCAGATTAAAATGCTTCACTGGGAGGGGAGGAAATTCTATGACTTGAGAACTATTATTGGAAGCACAGTGAGTTTAAGTAATTCTTCTAAGTTGGGGGTAGGAGGATGAGGGAGAGCAAAAGAATTGCCTGATCTCCTGGGTACTTACTTGGTCTCAGTCATGCTGAGAACTTACCCTGCAGTAGAAGAAAATTATTGTTTATGTGAATAAGCCTTGATGTTTGTATGGGCAATTTAGCAGAACCATGGGAGAAGTTCATCATAGCTCAGGCCTAGATTTTATAAACATGAGAGGTAAGGAGAAGGGTTTCTGATGAATTAGGAAGGGAAGCCTAATAAAAAGGGTGTGACAACAGTTTCTGCAAGCCTTAGTAAGAATGGGGAGACTATCGTGGGTTGTTCAGAGCAGCGTCACACAAGTATGGGTCTCCTTGGCAAGTTGAAGTACTTAGAATTGGTAAGATAGAGATCTAAAAGGCATGGTGTTCTATTTTCAAGTCACCCATGCATTCCAAATTTCTGTGGGATTATTTGGTATTAATAGAAATGTCAATGACCAAGAGATAGAAAGAGAAAGAAATAGTTGAGGATACACTGAGGGGTGGAAGAATATCACATAGACACCCACGGAAAGTACACAGTGTCACATGAGGCTGATGACTGTCATGGTAAGGCAGGAAGCACTAGGAGAACCACCAGCCAAGGGATGACATGGTCTCATGTAGGAGACCATATGATACCCCAGGCCCCTGCCAGACGAGGGGATGTATGTGGGAGGTGAGAGCTATGACCTTGAACTACTTCCCATGTGCCCTGCTTGAAATTTTTTTTTCTAGAAATGAGTCATATATCAGATGGATTTGATGATAAGGAAGGATGGATACCTTCAGGAAGTGGGAATTAATTCCAGAAGCTTCTGAGAATAGGGGGTTTAGGACACTGAGAGGAGATCAAACTTGTCAAAGCAAAAAACTTACATTGTGGGTGAGAGACCCAAGTGGAAGGCCAGAAGGAGACAGAGGATTAGGAATGCATTATTAATTGCAACAATTATTATTATGATAAGAAAAATTAATTAGAGGAGGTTAAATCATTTGTCAAGTTTGGAAGTTAGTAGAGAATTTGGAGCCACGTTAGTTATTTTATTCTAAAACCTATTTGGGATTTAACTTGAGATTCTAGAATTTAACCAGTGAGTTACTGAGAAGCATGATGAAGTTTGTACACAAGAAATATTAACTAATGTGTGTGGGAACCTGGAGCAAAAGGGGATGGCAGGCAGTTTTCAGAAGTAATTTTAGAGGAGGGTTTAACCAGAGCAGAAGCAAGCAGAAAGTACAGACATAAGAGACCTACAAGAAGATTCAGCAGGGCTGGAGAGACGACTAAGTAATTAAGAGCACTGGCTGCTCTTGCAGAGGACCTAGGCTCAATTCCCAGCACCCAAATTGTGGCTAACATCCATCCATAAACTCCAGTTCCAGGGGACTTTTTTTGAGACAGGGTCTTACTCTGTACTGATGACCTATCTAGACTTCCATACATAGTCCTGGAGGACCTCCAAATTGCAGTGATCCTCCTGCCTATGCCTCCCAATGTTGATGTTACAAATGTGTGGCACTACAGCCACCGTCTCTAGAGGAATTTAAGAAACTGAGCCGTGGGCCTCATTCTACTGTTTGTAATGAAGACTTGCTGAAAGCAGGATACCGTGACATGCACGTCCAAGTCTGCAAATAAAGTGACGAGATCAGGTATTCTTTAAGACTTAATCCAGCTCTGAAATTTAGACAATTCTGACTCAAAGATGACTGAAAGGTCACAACCTGTGTGGCAGGAAGAACATCCTTTCATTGATGGAATTACAGTTATAGGAAAGGGGTGGTTAGTTTGAGTTTGCAGACCTCTATGAGGCATTTGCCCGGGTGTACCCAGATCTTTCACCTGGTTTTCTGCACTGAAGAGCCTTCTGATTGATCCTCATTTAAACCCCTTTGTTTTCCAGTCACAGCCACATATTCCAGTTTCTGGTTTCCCTTATCTATTGTGGGCACCACACTGAGTAATCACTGTTGGTCTTGCGAAGTGTCTATAGTAACATTCCAGTGTAGTTTCCAATCTATCTACTCTTTCTTCTTAAGAAGAAATTCAAGGCAAAAAAAGCTTTTCACATACTCATTGAAGAAATACCTCTTGGAATAAGAAATTGTGCTTCTTTTTTTAAAAAAATTATTTATTTATTATTTTTATGTGTATGAATGTACTGCCTGCATGTAAGTTTGTGCACCCATGTCGTGCAATGCTGCGGAAGTCAGAAGAGGGTGTTGGATTACCCTGGAACTGGAGTTAAAGACGGTTCTTAGCTGCCATGTGGGTGCTGGGAATCAAACCCCGGTCCTCTGCAAGAGCAGTCAGTGCTCTTAACCACTGAGCCCTGAAATTGTGCTTCTTAAACACATTATAACAACAGGATATAGAGTAGGCAAGGATATTTCTCAAAATGTGAGAATGCATTTAACAAATAACTAAAAGACAACTATGTAAACTGGTCAAATTGGTAAATAGGAAGCCATTTATTAGGAAAAAATTTTTAGTGGATACTCTTTTAAATAGTAAAATTCTCAAGTGTATTTAAAATGTGACTCAAATGGTTAAAAATGTTATTTGCATGAATGTTATTAGGTACTTACCTTAGGGTGCCATAGTGAATACTTGCAATGAAAAGCAATCATTGTAATTGCATTAGTAATCAACGTAAAATATGTTTGAGAAAGTAACCTGCACTTTATGTTCCAAGATTCTTGCTGACTCAAAGATGTAACAGGAAATATGCTAATAACCTCTTCCTGACCTCCCCATACAGATGAGGTTTGTAAAGCAACAGGTAGTGTTGGTCATCAGAATGAATTCTTAGATATCTCTTGAGAAAATGTTTTCTCCAATATTCAGGTGACACTGAAGGACTTCAGGTTCCACAGTATTCTTCCAGAACAGGACCTTACGGCAGAGGTACACAGCCTGTGAGGAACTGCGTGGGTCACTGACTTTCCAGCATCTAATCTTCTAAGAAAGACTTCTGCTAGAGACATCCTTCTGTCAGCACTGACATTTCATCACAAAACTCCTTTTGGATGCTAAAGAATTTCAAACCTGAGAAAACTGGTTGAACACAAGTACACGGCCTAGAATGGGAGATCCTGGTGTCAACGTCTGTCTCTACTACTGAGTACATTTAGGCCTTTTACATAGTCCGTTGAAGTTCCTCTTGGCTTCACAAATTTGATTTTGGTGGGCTCTTCCTGTAATGAAGCCCTTACTTTTTCTTTCCTTTTAAAGCCAAATGGCCTAAAACTTTTATTTATTTATTTATTTATTTATTTATTTATTTATTTATTTTTATTATTTGACAGTTGCATACATTTACATAATGAATTGTCGCCACCCTCCCCCCGCCCCCAGTCCCTTCCCTCGTCCTTCCCCATCTTCCACATTGGGAAACAAATATCACGTAGCAGACACTTGTTGAATTGAATGCATGTCTAAAATCCCCTCTTAAGTTGTAAGTAGCTGATCTCCTAAATGCCAAATAATGCACTCAGGTCATCAGTTAGTAGCAGACCAAGGACTAGACTTTCAAAGTCCAGTGCATATCAGCTGAGGAAGGGCAGAAGAGCTTTTCAGAATTTTCAGTCCACTGTCAATGCTCTGGAAGTCATAAGCAGCCATAATAAAAATAACACAAATGTGTCAGAAGGGAAAGGGAAAAAGAAAAAGCTTCAGAATCTTTTATGGATTCCAAGTTTGGGAAAGGGCTAACTGGGTGAAAAACAAAAAAGACTTTCTTCCTGGCATCTGCTCAGGAGGGTCCTGTAATTAGGTAGGTGTACCCTGTACTCCGTCATTGACACACACAGACATCTGGACTCTTGAAAACTAGAGAACAGGCTCTTTTCATAAATCTCCGCACAAAGAAAAAAAATGCAACCAATAATTCTTTTTATATGTTGAGTGACTGAGGTACATACAGCACATATTTGCCCATTGAAATGAAAGTTAAATATTTAAAACTAATAAACCTTCATGAGTTGTGAATAGATTGTCACTGCAAAACTGTGTCTGCATAATAAGGCATGCTAGGACATGAGACATTATGAAACTATTCAAATATTCTGGTGCTCACATTTCCAGGGGAAGAATGTCTATGACATAGATCTAAAACCATCATATAAATATATAAATAAAGGAAAAATAATATTGTGTTTTGTTAAAGAAATTACACAAAACTAACTAAGACCTGTTTGGCGTATATCAATGAGAAATAGTTCTTAATCTCCATTCTCCCAACCTCTAACACAATCTCAAAAAAAGTGTGTATATATCTGTGGGTTTCCTGCAAAAATGTTTCTTCTTTTTATATATTTTAAATTTATTATTTATTTATTAAATTTTTTGTGTATGAGTGTTAAGCCTGCATATTAGTGTAAGTGCACCCATGTCATATAATGCCCTTGGAGTCAGGAGACAATACCGAATTTCCCAGGAACTGGAGTTCCAAAGGGTTGTTAGCTGCCATGTGGGTGCTGGGAACTGAACCTGGGTGCTCTGCAAGTGCATCCAGTGCTCTTCACCACTGAGCCAACTCTCCAGTCCCCAAATGTTTTTTCATGGGTATATATTTATTCTTTACAGTTTCCATTGGTGTGAGATATGATTTATTAATTTGCACTTGATATTCAACTCCCAAATTTAAAGATGGTAGCCAGGAATCTTTTGTCTGCCCTTCACCTGGTGATGTTTCAAAGAAGTGTTTAGAGTTATTGTCAGATTTTGAGCATGTACTATCTGGGTTTAGCACAAAAAGTACAAATACAGTGTGATCTACCACCTTGGGAAATGATATATTTTATTCTCCTTTGGTTTATTTTCTCTGAAAAATCTTGACTTTGCTGGTGGAAATGAAGCATGTGTATTATAGTTTTGACTAAGCAAATAAACTATCTGCCAACGATTAAAAGCAGAGCCACACCCAGTAGAAATCATCACTTTGTAGTGTGACACAGTGTTTTACTGGAAAGATGATTATTTACTTCAGCCTTTTATCAAATGCAAATTCCAAATGTTATTATGAACAGAAGTCCAGCCATTTCAGCAGCATGTGATTTAAATGACAGACATGTTTATTAAATGTAGTACACAGGTGGATGCCATGGTTGGCACTGACAAACAGGGCAAGCAGACGTGATTATTCCTAGCTTGGTACCTCTCATTCTGGAGGGGGACTTAAAACCAATTTATAAGGTGTGTGTGTGTGTGTGTGTGTGTGTGTGTGTGTGTGTGTGTGTGTAATAATGACGGGAGTTAGTTTCCCTATTCTACATGACAAAACTTAAAATCCTGGAGACGAGTTTTCGTAAGTTGTTAGAAAGAACAAGGCTTGTTGGGACTGTTTTCTCTAAAGCCAGGAAGGAAGAACTGGTTAGCCACTGCATGGGTTGACTTTGGCAAAGGGCAGAGTCTTAGCTTGCCAGGGAGCTTCATCTTGCCTCTGCCTGTGCATGCAGCTGCTGACTTCAGTGAGGAAATACATAATGCCTGCAGCCAAGAAAGAACCAGCTCTGCAGTCCTATCCCTTCCTCTCAGTTCCACTCCCTTCTCCTTTCTCTCTTTCTTTGTTGGCAAGAAAAGTGTGCACAGGAGGCGGTTGTAGAGTCACTCAGTGATTGATGTGAGAATGAAGATTTTGTGAGTGTGGATTGTTGGTAAAGAAAGTTAGACAATACCAGTGACCTGGAATCCTGCCTGGCACTCTCCAGGACAAGCAGGTGCAGACACATAACAGAAACATGGCTGATATGGTGGACACGAGCAACGTGCTAAATCTCAGGGATTATTTCTAGACTAACGAGATTGTTTCTCTACCTCTCATGAAATATATTTTTCTTTTTATTTATGTCCAGTGCTTACTATATGAGTCAGGGCATTGGGAAACCAAGAAAAGTTTCCAATGCTAGTTGTCATTTTTATCTGTATGTAAGTTTAGCATTATATGAGTTTCTGAAATGAGTGTTGTGATGTGCATATCTAATTTTAGCACTGAGAGGCTGAGGCAGAAGAGTGTAAGTTTGAAGTCATACAGGTCTACATCATGCCTTCCAGGTCAGCCTGGACTACATAGTCAGTCACTACCTCAAAAAACACAAATGAAAGCAGAACAGAAGGAGTTTCTAGAGCTAGTTAGGATGAGAGTATACTGAACTATTTTACAGATGAAGCCTTTTTGGTAGAGGGTCTTGTGAAAAATTTTAGACCCTTTAGTGGAAAGTGACAAAAGGCCATAAAGAAATCCACTGGCTGCATTGCCAGGAGCTCTGGAGTTGTCCCCATGCCTAGCTCCCCTCTGAAGATGCAGATTTAATGACGTTCGGTCTAGCATGGCTATCTCTTGAACAAAGAAATCTCAAAGATTACCTAATGGAATTTGGTAATTTATACAGACAAAAAATATAAAGGAATAAGTCACTAGATTATTGAAGAGACCTCTGGTTTTGGCTTTCTCAGGGGCAGGTGCATGAAGAGGGGGCTGATTTAGGCTCTGGAAGTAGTCCACAGCCCACAAGACTTGCAGCATATAGTTTGAATGAGCACGTGATGAGACAGGAACATAAAATTACCTGACTTTCTAAGATGTCCTCTAAGACTAAGACTTTAGCATAGTACTAGCAAAGCAACAGTGAAAATAAAACCAAGACATGACTTACAGAGACACGGCTGATCCTAGGACGGATTCAAGCTGTTGGTCTACTAAGAGCTGGGATTTGATCTGCTAAGTACTATTCCTCGGTTTTCTTTCAAGGCAATGCTAGGTCAGTTCCACAACTCTGGTTGGCACAAAAAAAAAAAAAAAGAAAAAAAATTACTCTTAATTACATTTCATGGAAGTAGCTTATTGTCTATGACTACACACTTCTAAAATAAAACAGATTTATGAAACAAATTTTAACAAAATAGATTAAGCAAAATGATTCTGTGACGAGTAATGAACAGAATATTAGAACCTCTTCTTTCTACAGGTTTTCATTCCTTCTCCTGCACCAGCCCAGTTCCTAGCCAATGTCCTCACCTTCGCTCTCGACTCCTTTCAATGACTAGATCCCAGTTAGCCGTGGAACTCTGGGAATGGGGTCTTGCTCTCTTTGAAGCTCATAGTGACACTGATTCTGGAATCAGTAAATGTGAAAAAGAGAAGGCATGAGAAAGAACTTTATAAAGATGTTTCAACTTATGGTTCAGCCCACAGGTTAGGTGTCAGGTCCATAAACACAAAAGAAAACAACGGCAAAGTAGAAGAAATGGGACAAAACCAAACTGATCTGTTGTTTCCTCCTCCTCCTCCTCCTCCTCCTCCTCCTCCTCCTCTTTTTCTTCTTCTTCCTCTTCCTCTTTCTCCTCCTCCTCTTTCTCCTCTTCTTCCTCCTCCTCTTCCTTTTTCTCTTCCTTATTCAAATACCTGCTCAAAAAATTGATCCATCATAAAATTCTAAGACTTGAGCATACTGATTCTCAACTTTTACTGATCAATGTGATTCAAAACTTTGGGATACCTATAATGTTGTAGGAAACGAAGTGAAAAGGTAAATAAAGTATTTTACCCACCAGAATGGTCATAGAAAGAATCAAGTCTCTATGTTTTCTTTTTTTAAATTCTATTTATTTATTATTTTTTATGTGTGTGAACGTACTGTCTGCATGTAGGTTGGAGCACCCATATCATGCAATGCTGCAGAGGTCAGAAGAGGGTGTCAGATTCCCCTGGAACTGGAGTTAAAGACAGTTCTTATCCGCCATGTGAATGCTGGGAATCGAACCCGGGTCCTCTACAAGAGCAGTCGGTTCTCTTAACCACTGAGCCATCTCTCCAGACCCAAGTCTCTGTGTTTTCATCCTTGAGATTTTATATATAACATTCTCAGAATTTGGAAGGTTGTTTAACTATAGGAGATGAAACTTGGGTTTAGAGAAGAAAGTTAATTTTCATCTTTTTTCATTTCTGCTAATGTAGAGTTGGGCCCAGAAGTAGGGAAGAAATGTCTACCTGCTACCTTTGGGCTATTCTCAATGACATCGACTAGCAGAAGGCCTCATTAAGCTTGAAGAGAAGCCTGCATCCAAAGGGCCTATTCAAAAGTGATAAACAGGACATGTATGGCAGACTGCATGAACTTGGGAGGGGCGGGGGCATGGAGGGGGAAATAGGTCTGGATTGAACTGAGAAGTGATGTATGAAATATACAAAATTTCAATAAAAGATAACAAAACAAAAGTGCTAATGAAAGAAACAGGTTTATTATGGTCTGTTGGGCAGGATAAGCATAAAGGGTCTTGTCACTACTCATGTCCCTTCATGGATACCTGCTCAGCCTCTAGGCCATGTTCTAAGAATCTGCTCTGAGAATCTGTGCGATATGGATAACTGAGTTCAAATCCAGGGTAATCAAAACTTATTGGGGTGCAAAGGCTTTGATATCAATGTTGGCCCTCTCTTGTTCTGCTATCTAAAATCCATTATGTTTCTGAGATAAAATGACTTAAAGCATTTGAAGTTGTTTGAAGGATGATGTTGCCACAGCTAGTGACATACCCAGCATACAAAATGTGTTCAATAAGTATTTTCTTTAACATAAGGTGTCACTGGCCAGATCTAAAACCCATTTGATGCTCTAGGGAGGAAATTGCCTCTGGGTTTTGGTACAAAGCTGCATAATAGTCATCCCTTGACACATGCATTCTACCAAGCAAGGACAAGACTACTTACTGAAGGGCTAGCAAGGACAAGACCACTTACTGAAGGGTTAGCAAGGACAAGACCACTTACTGAAGGGTTAGCAAGGCCAAGACCACTTACTGAAGGGTTAGCAAGGACAAGACCACTTACTGAAGGGTTAGCAAGGCCAAGACCACTTACTGAAGGGTTAGCAAGGACAAGACCACTTACTGAAGGGTTAGCAAGGACAAGACCACTTACTGAAGGGTTAATGTGGCAGAAGCCTACCCAAAGCAGACAAGAAAAGTCTTCAGTTTTACATTAGCTGATTCAGTTTAGTCTATTATGAACTTCTTAGTTACACTTCTCATCAAGGAGAATGTGAGCATTCTAAGATGCATTTGTAATTCATGCTATAATAACAGGTACTGTAAAGAAATAGTGGCACAGCATTAGACAAACAAATTGAGAAATCCATAAAAACTTGAAGTGGAATCATTGACAAACAATCCAAATGGGAAAAGGAGGGATTGCAATCTTTGTACAAGTTTTCTACATTCTGGTTTAACTGTATTGCAGAGAATCCATGCTTTTCTTCAGAACAAATAGTTCTACTGAAATAATCAATTCTTGGCAGAAATTAAAGCACACAGTCTTAACATTCTAGAAATAGCTTATTTTAATCTAGCTCTTGGCACAGGTGGGGTTTTCTTGAGGTTGCTAAGACTGTGCAGGTTACTTGAGATTTCAGCAGTTCTTCAGCAGGAGGCTGCTTGCAGTCTAGATGTTCATAAGAGTTTTTGCCTTCTTAGTCAGAAATAAGTGTTTACTATTTGTAAAACTAGAGCTAAAAGACTTTGGTCTTTCAATAAAAATATGGATAAAAGTCATTTGTCTGCCTTGATCAAGTTTCTAGAATCTGACAATATCTATAACTGAGTCAGTCAATTAAACATAGATTTTGTTGGCACCATGGAGTTTCTCCAGGGCTTAGAACAAAGCAGTAAGACCACAAATTTCTTGTCTTCTTGAGGCTTGCACTTGGATATGGAGGATGAGTTATTAACCAATCATTTGTTGTGGATATTTAGCAGGGAAGGAATCTAAGATCTGAAGGTATGTGTTAGGCACCAGTGAGGATTCAGAATTCTCTTTGTGAAAGGGGTTTTAATATGCTACTATATAAAGATCACATGATGAAGTTTTCCTTTATAAAACTGTTACCTTTCTAAGACATTGAAAACAGATGAGACACAATGTGGGAGTAACTACAAGAAGGCTAATTAAGAGGATGTTACTGTAGCCCAGGAAACAGTGCCACAGACATGTATATGGAAAGGCATTTTCTACAAAGATGGAAATAAAATGCCAAGAAGTTGGTGAATAACAAACAAATGATGGCCTACAGGTTCCTAGGCAAAGCCAGAGTCTATGCCCAGCAGTCTGCCTGGCAAAATGATCATGGTTGTTAAGTATATTTAATTAGTGTAACATACGAAAAAATTGTTTAAAAGAAAAGTCAGCAAAAGAATCACCTTATAATTTGGGACAACTATTACTTGATTTTGCTGTGTGATTTATATAACAAGATGAGTGCTGATTCTTTACTTCATTTAATGATGTGCGCATTGGTTCAACTAATCATTAGATTAGTTGAAGGCATATCAAATACTCTATTTCTGAAATTTCAAAGTATTTTCAAATGATTTCTACTTTGAAGACCTCAGTTAAATCTTAACTATATTTCTAAAATTTTGAGGATTTTTTTCTATGCCATGAATTATAAGAAGATCAAGTGTATTATTTCTCTCTCTTTTAAACTCGTCTTAAGTTTTAATTCTAATCTTTAGCAAATTTGAGCAGCAGTAGATTATGGTACTGAGTGCCAAGGTTTAGAGTTAGGTTTAGATTTGGATCCCAGGATTTTTTCATATTGCATCAATCAGAGCCAGTTAACATCTCTGAATTTCATTTTCCATCGTTATACAAGGCTGAATACCACATGCCATTGAATCTGCTACCTTTGTCTTTGCTTCTGGCTCACTTCTTTAAGCCTTATGAGTGGGTAAATCAGAGTACCACGTTCAGTGTTCTGTGGGTACTGTCCTTCTGTTACTAAAGATGGCTATTATCTGTTTCTGAACCCTGGTTAAGGTTTCCTGTTATCAGTAAAGCGTCTCTAAAGGCAAAGATCTAAAGCAGTAGGACCAACTGTCTATGGAACACTTATAATATAGATGAGATGGAAATGGGGGTGAGTCATAGCCTTAGAAAGCATTTGCTGTTTGTCACATTTCTGGCATGATTTTTTTCGCAGTTGGATCACTGCCCCTGAGGTCTAACTTTCTGCCTTTGGCTTTTGATTTGGCCTAATGTGTACTTCAGATAAAAAGTGTGGCTGTTGCTTTATTTTCATGGGGTTATAGACTTTCAGTTGAGGAGAACCATTCTGTGTCATAACAGGCATGTTTCTGTATTTTAAAAGCATTCCTTCCAAGTCAGGATGAACTGGTCATACTGGTATGAAACCTTGCCTCAGGGAAGTGCTGGCTCTTGCACGGCCTTTCTGAGTGTTCTTCACCCACAGACACTCTGGGAAAATGCTCTCCAGGCCTCCAGTGTAGGACCATCTTTGAGATTTCCCTTTGGACTACAGGAACTTCTCTCCATTCTCAAATGTGATATATCATGTTAGTGTCACTTCTTAGTGTCACCCGTTGACTGATGGGAAGCTGGATCAGGGAAACCATGTTATTCCCAAAGAGTCCTTGGGTATAGCTGTCACTTTCTTTGAAAGTTCTGTTCCTGCAGTTTAGTATGTTCCTCATCCAGGGTGTAAACGACTGTCCTCATCCTCCAAAATTACTTTCTGGAATAATCTGCCAGGATTTCTACTCCCAGAATTGACCTTACTTATTTTCGGTACAGTTATCCTATTACATTAGAACAAAGACTGATTATCTAGTTTTTTCACTGTTTCACATCTACCACCTCTAACCAAAAGTCCTCAGATTTTGTGTGGAGGGGTTTTCACATATAGTTCCCTACTACCAATGCTCATGGAAAGTTTCAGGCAAGAATTTTTCCTTTGTCTTTTGTTGTTGAGATTTTAATCATAAGCTTTTAAAAATATAATCTTCTCAGGGGTTATAAAGTTCCAGAATTTATAGATTTTGATGAATTCCCACAGTTAATCTGAGTTCAATGTTAAGTTCTTTGCTTAATTTTATACCCTAAAGGCAGTTGCATAACTAATCCAAATTGGAAGAAACTGTGATTAACTTGTTCTCATTTTTAGATGTGATCTCTGTAATCTGGAGATTAAAGTGGTATTAGCATGCTTGCTGGTGTTCTTTCTACAAAATCACATGTCTAGCTCCTCACCCTGGATTTTCTTACATTATGATCTTGTTTTATAGCCTTTGGTTAAAGACAAATGTGTGAATATCTCCTATTGTTCAAATAAGAAATCTACTCATGTGGGCCAATATCTTATATTATTGAAGATTGTGTTCAAAAGATTAAACAGCTTTTACAGTAAATTAAGAACAATAATCATATTGTTGTATGTAATATATGTAATAATAGTATGTTATAATATAAAGGAATAAGACCTAAACGCCCTGGGGATTGTATGTGGGGTATATGTCACCAATTGTGGATTTTTCTAGGTAACAGCATTTACTGTACATCAAATTAACTCATGCCTGGTTTCTAGACTTGGTGTGCCTTAGCTTCTCTCCCAGGCTTCTTTGCCAGGTGTTCTAACATCAGAGTTGAGATCCATTGACTATCCAGAAGCCATGCTGTACTTGCTGGCTAGCTTGCCATCTGCCAGGTGTCTAAATGGAGTCTCTTTCTAGAGACATCTGCTTGTCTGCCACACTGACTCTTATTGTGTGAAGCTTCCTTGCCTGCTGTTTGTCAGTGGGTTGGCTAAGTACCACTCTACAATTCAACCTTATTTGTAAATAAGTCTCTGAGCTGATATATTTTATAATCAACTTATTTAATGTTACAGCATTTAGCAATGCTGGCTACTATTTCTCTGTTTAACTTCAACTCTTCTAAATCTTTCAGGTCTAGGAGGAGTAGAGGATTCAGTTAATCCATCAATAATGGTGAGTAATAGCTGTGTGGTCTTGAGGGGATACAAGAAGAAACAAACATTTCTCTCTCTCTCTCTCTCTCTCTCTCTCTCTCTCTCTCTCTCTCTCTCTCTCATATCAGGACATCAGCTAGCAGGGCTCTGTTGATCCCAGCCAGATTTGATAAGTAATCATGGGTCAGTGTATGGGGCTAGCCTGGGTTTCCTAACAGAGTGTACTTTAAGCTGCAGCTCTACCTAGTTGCAGGTAAAGTTCAAGTAAGTTCCCTGCACAGTCATTCTAGGAACAAGACTGATGAGACAGCAGGTGGACAATGAGGAAAGAAGCTTGTGATAGCAAGTAAAATGCTGTAGTTTAGAATAGGTGTTATTTCTACTCAATTCTCTTTTCTGTAAAACTCACATGGTCAAATTCAAGGTCAAGGAGTGAAGAAATACAGTCTACCTTCAGTTCGAGGGACTGAAAGTGACATAGATAGAAGCAGATGAAGACATATGTAGCAAATAGTTTAATCTGGCATAGAATTCCAATAAGACTGTCATAATTCTATGGATTAGGCACATACCCTCTTTTAAAAAATCTTATGTATATATTTTGGAGATAATAAAATGAATTCCAATCACAAGGCTGCTGTGATTAGGAAAATAATGTCCATGAAAAGCTCAGTACATGTTACAGAGTACAGAAATTGCAAATAAATGTGGTAAGGTACTCTTGATTTTATTTCTTCATTATCTTCTTGCCTTGCTGATCATGGCATTCACAGACAAGCCTCTTTTGGCCTGATCCTTATAGACAGGATAGATAGCTACTTCCCAGGATTCTGCTTGGAAATCTTCTGCTTTTTCATATCCTGCATATGCTGCTTAGATGAGCACTCACACATTCAAAGTATCACATGCTGTGTATAAAGTCTTGCTGTTTGTATAAATCTTTTCTCTAGTGATCCCAGGCTTGCTGAGGTCACCCAGTTCTATGGACCCCTAGACCTCCTGTGAGTTCAGCCAGATCTGAGTTCCCAAACCCTAGGAGTCCTTGTCTTCATCCCTGTTCCCAAACTTTAGAGGATGAAACCCATACATGGAAATGTTACCAGAGTCAAGAACCTGTGGCTAGACAGGTCACAGGGCATAGACAAGAACCTATAATAATTCTTCTGCCAAAATAGACATAGTATTAACTGACAGTTAATGACTTACTGTTATACATCTCTCAACTCTCATCAGAGAACCTTCTTGCAGCAGATGGTGATTAACACAGAGACCTACAACTGGTCACCTTGCAGGGAATAAAAGGCCATGGAGTGCTCAGCCCTGAATGAGACATATATATCACACTGTCTCCTTCCAGGGCTCAGAGATCACTGTGGAAGAAGGGGCAAAAAGATGGTAAGAGGCAGAGATGGTAGATGAGAACTAGGAAACTCTGTTGTCCAGAAACAACAAAGCAGTTGTACATATGAACTCACAACACTTGTGACCGCATACATAAAACCTGTGCAGCCCCCAGACAGACAAAAAACCAGCACTGTCCTAGCTGAGGATCCGTTGGCCATTGATATATGCAGGAGAGAGAGTCAGTTTTCATTAAGGGTGTAATGCCTGGTAGGTTGACCAGACTCCAAAGGACAGACTCACACTAGAATTTGGGGAACATAAATTAGACTTGATAAGCCTTTAAAAAAGAAAAATAATAGGGGCAAGCATCTTTGCAGGTGGGCTTGTTCCGGGGCTGCAGCTAGAGGGTCATGTCTCTGGGCAGGACCACCCTACACCTTTCTTTGGCGCCAGGGCCAGAGGGGCGGGCCAGTGCTCTGCACCTTTGGGCGGGCTGCCAGGGCATGGGCTAGGTCAGACATATCCCCCCCCCCCCGAGATTGGTGAGAATCCAAGTGGACTTTTTTTGGAGAACCTTCAGAACAAGAAGAGAAGAGTGGTTTACAAAATTGAAAACTAGACAGGTCAATAATCCATAAACAAGGAGGAGGAAAGGGGGAAAAAAAGCATCTGAAGGAGGAAAGTAAAACCATCCCCTAACATAGTGAAAAAGTATTTGTGATCTGAACCACAAAAGGGAAGCCCACATGCCAGGGACACGACGAAGGGACAACATGGGAAAGGCACAGGAAAATCCTGCACCAAGCGCTACCAAACCAGTAGGAGATAGCTACAATGGGAACCCCTTGGAGGACCCAAGGAACAGATCTTAGAGGAATAATTGCAGACCTATGCAGAGAAATTAAAGAACATAAAGAGGAATTCAGAGAATTAAAGAGAGAGAATGAAAAACTCAAAAAGGACCTAGAGGGATACAATGACAAACATCAGAAAGAACTAAAGGAACAGATTGACAAACTCCAGAAAGAACTAGAGGGAGAAAAAAATAAACAATATAGAGAACTAAAGAGAGAGAACGAAAAACTCAAAAAGGACCTAGAGGGATACAATGACAAACTTCAGAAAGAACTAAAGGAACAGATCGACAAACTCCAGAAAGAACTAGAGGGAGAAAAAAACAAACTCCGAAAGGAAGTAGAAACACTGAAAAAGGAAGCCAACCAACGAAGTAAGGAGCACCAAGAAGAGATTGAGAAGCACCAAGAAGAGATTGAGGAGCTCAAAAAGGAAATGGAAGTACTAAAAAAAACACAGGATGAAATGAAAAAGGAATTAGAACACACATTCAATCAAGAAGAAAGGAAAGGAAAAAGCCTCAGAAGTAGAATGGAGGAAGCAGAACAAAGAATATCAGATCTGGAAGATAACACAGAGCAATTAAAAAGCTCAAATAAAGACTATGAAAAATTTAAAAATACACAAACGTGGAACAACCAGGAAATATGGGACACTATGAAAAGGTCAAACGTCCGTATCATAGGAATAGAGGAAGGAGAAGAATCTCAAGAGAATAGTATTGATCAGATCTTCAACAGAATAATAGATGAAAACTTCCCCAAACTAAAAATAGACAAACCCATACAAATACAAGAAGCACATAGGACCCCAAACAGACAAGATCAGAAAAGAAACACCCCACGCCATATTATAGTTAAAATGCTAGATGCCCAAAATAAAGACAAAATTCTGAGGGCTACAAAAGAAAAACAAGTCACATACAAAGGGAAACCCATCAGAATTACAACTGACTTCTCGCCTCAAACCATGAAAGCAAGAAGAACATGGAGCAAAGCATTCCCAGTGTTAAGGGACTACGGATGCCAACCCAGAATACTTTACCCAGCAAAAATGTCGACTATACTTGAAGGAGAGAGAAAAATCTTCCATGACATAAACAAGATGATGGAATACATGTCTGGAAAACCAACTCTTCATAAAATACTTGAAGCAATTCAAAGGGCAGAAGAGAGGAGCAACAATCCTCAAACACCTAGGAAAAGAAACTAATAAAAACATAACCATAGGAGCAAAATCAGAGGCTAGAAGTCCAAATGGATAATAAAGTGAAAGGAAGCAACATCCATCTTTCAATTATAACCTTAAATATTAATGGGCTAAACTCCCCAATCAAAAGGCATAGACTGGGAGAATGGATTAGGAAACAAAACCCATCTATATGCTGTCTACAAGAAACCCATCTCAATTTCAATGATAGGCACCAACTTAAGGTGAAGGGATGGAAGAAAGTATTCCAAGCAAATGGTACCAAAAAGAAAGCAGGTGTGGCTATTCTAATATCAGACAAAATAGACTTCAAAGCAAAAGAAATCAAAAGAGACAAAGAGGGCCATTACATCTTTATTAAAGGAACAATTGACGATGAAGATTTCACAATCATAAATATATATGCACCAAACACCGGTGCACCAAACTTTATAAAGACAATTCTTCAGGATCTCAAGGCACAGATTAACCCCAGCACACTAATACTAGGGGACTTCAATACCCCATTAAGTCCCCTAGACAGGTCAACAGGACAAAGGATAAACAGAGAGACATCCGAACTAAATGACACAATACACCAAATGGACCTCACAGACATCTATCGAATATTTCACCCAAACACCAGAGAATACACTTTCTACTCAGCACCTCATGGAACATTCTCCAAAATAGACCATATACTGGGACACAGGGAAAAACTCAACAAATATAAAAAGATTGAAATAATCTCATGCATTCTATCAGACCACAGTGCAATAAAACTCAATATCAACACCAGAATAAACCCTACATCCTACAGGAACACATGGAGACTAAACAACACTCTCCTGAATAATGAGTGGGTCAAGGAAGAAATAAAGAAAGAAATAAAAACATTCCTGGAACTGAATGACAATGATAAAACAACACAGCAAAATCTATGGGACACTTTAAAAGCAGTCCTAAGAGGGAAGTTTATAGCTCTAAGTGCCTACATTAAAAAAACAGAAAGAACACAAGTGAATGACCTAACACTGCAGCTAAAAATACTTGAGAAACAACAACAAATGAACCCTAAACGGAGCAGACAAGAAGAAATAACAAAAATCAGAGCAGAGATCAATGAAATAGAAACAAAGAAAACCATACAAAAAATCAATGAATCCAAAAGCTGGTTCTTTGAGAGAATAAACAAGATAGACAGACCTCTAGCCCAGTTAACCAAAAGAAAGAGGGAACAACTCCAAATCAACAGAATCAGTGATGAAAGGGGAAACATCACAACAGACAATGAAAAAATCCAGACAATCATACGGGACTACTTCAAAAACTTATACTCTACTAAGTTTGAAAACCTAGAAGAAATGGATGAATATCTGAAATCCTGGGAATCACCAAAGCTCAACCAAGAAGAGATTGACAGCCTAAACAGACCAATAGTACAGGAAGAAATCGAAGATGTAATAAGTAGCCTCCCAACCAAAAAATGCCCAGGCCCGGATGGTTTCACGGCAGAATTTTATAAAATATTTCGAAAAGACATACAACCATTACTACTTAAATTGTTTAGAAGGATACAAACGGAGGGACTTCTCCCAGAATCCTTCTATGAGGCCAGCATTACGCTACTACCAAAACCAGGGAAAGATACAACCAAAAAGGAGAACTATAGACCCATCTCCCTAATGAACACAGATGCCAAAATTCTAAACAGGATTCTGGCAAATCGCATACAGACTCACATCAAGAAAATCATCCACCATGACCAAGTTGGATTCATACCAGAGATGCAGGGATGGTTCAACATACGAAAATCAATAAACATCATCAAACATATCAATGGACTGAAGGACAAAAACCACACCATCATTTCAATTGATGCGGAGAAAGCCTTTGACAAAATCCAGCATCCTTTCATGTTTAAAGTCCTGGAGGGAATTGGCCTAGAGGGATCATTCCTCAATGTAATCAAAGCCATATACAGGAAACCCACAGCCAATATCATCCTAAATGGGGAAATGACAGAAGCATTCCCCTTGAAGGTAGGAACTCGGCAAGGCTGCCCCCTGTCACCACTCCTCTTCAATATAGTGCTGGAAACCCTTGCAAGGGCAATAAGGCAAGAAAAGGAAATTAAAGGAGTTCTAATTGGAAAAGAGGAAATCAAGCTATCCCTTTTTGCTGATGATATGATTGTCTACCTAAGGGATGCTAAGAACTCCACCAGAAAACTCCTAGAAATGATTAAGAGCTTTGGTAAAGTGGCAGGATACAAAATAAATCTAGAAAAATCAGTAGCCTTTCTTTACACCAACAACAAGCAACTGAAGAAGGACTACAAGGAGACCTTCCCACTCACAATAGCCTCAAAAACAATAAAATACCTAGGAACAAACCTAACCAAAGACACCAAGGATCTCTACAACAAAAATTTTAAACCCCTGAAAAAGGAAATTGAGGAAGACATCAGAAGATGGACAAACCTCCCATGCTCATGGATTGGGAAAATAAATATAGTAAAAATGTCCATCCTACCCAAACTAGTGTACAGATTTAATGCAATCCCAATCAAAATCCCCAAGAGTTTCTTCACAGGCTTGGAAAAAAAAATCCTCAATTTCATTTGGAAAAACAAAAGACCCCGAATAGCCAAAGCAATCCTGAGTGAAAAGAGCAATACAGGGGGGATCGCTATACCAGACATCAAACTATACTACAGGGCTATAGTCATAAAAACAGCTTGGTACTGGCACAAAAACAGACCAGTTGACCAATGGAATAAAACTGAAGATCCAAACCTGAGCTCATACAATTTCAGCCACCTCATATTTGACAAGGGGGCCAAGAATACACAATGGAGGAAAGACAGCATCTTCAGCAAGTGGTGTTGGCAAAACTGGATCACCACTTGTAGAAGAATGAAATTAAACCCCTACCTCTCACCTTGTACAAAGGTCAACTCCAGATGGACCAAAGACCTCAATGTGAAACCCCAAACTCTGGAGGTGATAGAAGAGAAGCTTGGCAGCAGACTACAAGACATAGGTGTAGGAAAAGACTTCCTAAATCAGACAGCAGCTGCACAAGAAATAAGATCGACAATTGACAAATGGGACCTCATTAAACTCAAAAGCTTCTGTACATCAAAGGAAGCAATAAAGGAAGTGAGGAGAAGACCCACAGAGTGGGAGGAAACCTTCACAGCAGATACATCTGACAAAGCATTAATTTCCAGAGTATACAAGCTACTCAAAAAACAAAGAAGAAAGAAAACAAATGAATCACTCAAAAGATGGAGCAAAGATCTGAATAGAGACTTCACAGAGGAGGAATTAGAGATGGCCGAGAAACATCTTAAGAACTGTTCAACATCTCTGATAATTAAGGAAATGCAAATTAAAACCACTTTGAGATATCACCTTACTCCAATAAGACTGGCTAGGATCAGGAACACGAATGATACCAAATGCTGGAGAGGTTGCGGGGAAAGGGGAACACTCATCCATTGCTGGTGGGAATGTAAACTTGTACAGCCACTATGGAAAGCAGTGTGGAGAACCCTTAGAAGACTCAAAATGAGCCTTCCATTTGACCCAGTCATACCACTCCTGGGTATATACCCACAAGACACAACTTACTGCAAAGATACATGCACAGCTATGTTTATTGCAGCTCTGTTCACAATAGCAAAAAGCTGGAACCAGCCCAGGTGCCCTTCAACTGACGAGTGGATAGAGAAAATGTGGTACATGTATACAATGGAATACTATGCAGCAGTAAAGAGGGACAACATCATGAAATTTGCAGGTAAATGGATGGAGCTGGAAGACATTATGTTAAGTGAAGTAACACAGTCCCAGAAAAACAAACGACAAATGGTGTCCCTCATATGTGGATGCTAGTACCAACAACCCAGATATAAATATTTCTCATGGAGAGGGATGCATAGTAAAAGAACAACAACAGAAAGACTGCATCAGAAAATGGACTGAAATGGTGAATTGGGAAGGGGGGATGGGTGGGAGAGGGACACGGATGTATATTCAATCAAGGCATATTTAATTGATGTGAGTTCAGCAAGTACTCAGTTTCACCTAGACACTGTCTACAGGATACATGGTGTTTTAGGACTTAGTAAAAGTAAATATGTGTATATTAAACAACATTGGTTTACAGACTCTGATAAAAACGGTAATGCATCTGAGTTAAATGTAGATATAATTTGCTGTTGTCCACATTTGTTTTACACAAAATCTCTAGAGCAATAACTTTGGGATTGGCACATACAAATGTTCTCTATAATTTCTCTGTTGTACAGTATCACCTTGTAGCATTCTCTTTAAGATGATTTAAAGCAAAAATTAAGTTTGCTTCCCAAGTTAATCATATATAGTCACCCAAAACAACATGGGTGAATTTGATGAAATCTGTGCCTTGATTCCACCCTATAGTTATGTATAATACAACTGTCTTCTGGAGACTCATGGGTTAAAAAAAAAGGGGGGGGGGGGTACAGACAGACATGAAACCTTCTAGTCAAGAACCTTGCAATTCAAATCTTAAAACTAACTATGGGAAGAGATTTGTTTGTTCCAACAGGACAAAATGTCACCAACTTAACGGCTGAGAAAGAAAAGATACAGCTTTGCATTGAGTAGGATGTACCAAAAAGTGGCAACTGAAAGGTTGACCCGTCTGAACACTGAAAGGAAGAAAAGCCTCAGATTGCCATAAACATCGAACCCTTCTGTGGATCCTACATGTAACAACTATCTATAATGAGTCCTAATGAAACTTATACCTTCTAGGTGCAACAAAGGTTTTGATATGACTTTCTTGCCTCCCCCCCCATAGAACAAGGAGAAATATGACGATGATGATGTCATTTTCCAACTGTAAATTGGAGACAACTATTATAGAGGTAATCTCTTATAAAACCGGTAAAAATGCCTTCTTTAATTGACTAATAGACATAAGAACTGTGAAAAGGATTATACTCTGTTCAGAACCAAATATAATACTAAAGTCCTTGGGCTATGCACTTAGGCAAAGTATATTAATGCAGGAGCTCTGACATCAGCAATGGATTGTTCTACCAGGGGGATGTTGGCCAGGGGATCCAAGGCCCCACAAAAGGTAAGGGCTCCTTGCCCCTAAGTTGGGATACCTGCAGGAGGAGAGGCGATAAGACCCTGCTGCCGAAGACCTGACGTTAACATGGGAGGGATGTATTGAGACCGCACATGCAAGGGTACAGATGGCCTCTGGAATGCCAGAGAGTGTTCCCAAAGGCCACTAAACCAATAAAGCAAATACGGGTCTCCCTGAGTCAAGCAAGACTCCACCATCAGCACCAGCTACACTTCACCTGCCTGGAAATACTGTGCAGCAGAGGCAGCCATGTGCCTGTATATCCCAAATCTAATTGGCTGTTGGCTCTCTCCTTGGAGGAATAACCCATGGCTGATGCCACAAGCCTACATCCTCTACAGGTTAGGAGATGTCATAAGCCACAGTAAGACCCTGTTATATTTATCAGGGGGTAAAAATATAATTCATGAATTAACATATCATCCAAACATATGTGTCTATGCCAAAGTAACCTACCATAACTATTAGTGCTGCTTAAATACCTATATATCTAATTGCTTGTGCTTCATTAGTAGGATCGAAAGGTTACTCCTGAACAAACTGTCAGCCCATGAAAGGAAACAGCCAGAATTGACCAGAATCCAAGTCAACAGCTCCAGAGAGAGAGGACAGTTTTACTTCTCATCCACCTGTGCCCCTTTTCTAAGCCTAGGGAACAATCTGCAGAAGAGGGGGTGTGGTAGAATGTAAGGGCTGCGATTGGGGTGAATGGTGAAACTACAGCAATGTAGTCTGGACACTCATTTGATCAACTTGATTGAACATACAAACCCTCACCCCCCGCTGGAAGGTGGGGCTGTGGGGGTTTGGGCACAACAGCCTGCAAATTGGTTTTACATGAAGGATGCTTGTACTCATGGATTATCACTTATATCTAAAAAATGAAAAAAAAAACTGAGAGCAAGATGCAGGACAGTTATGGCAGAATGCATGATCTGGGATAGGGTGGGGGTGGGGGGGAAGAGAAAGGAAAGGGAAATATGCCTGAACTGAATTGGAAAATGATGTATGAAATGCACAAAGCATCAATAAAATAATGTTAAAAAAAGAAAAATAATAGAGGACATGAAGTTAGGGAAGGAGAGTAGGGAGGGGGTCTGAATAAAATCAAAATACATTGCATGAAATTCTCAAAAAATATTTAAAAAATATCTTCACTAAACTTACATTAAAGGTGCTCCTTGTGAATTTCCTGAAGTTAGTACAGTGCTTATGTTCCCGCGGTCTAGCCTGGAAACATGAGAGTAATGTTCTTTGATGTATGAGTAAATATTTGCCCCCTGGTTTGCTTGGCAATGATGGCAATAAACAGAAACCCATGTCAGATCCACCTCGTGCTTCATTATCTTTCATAAACTTTACACTTGCATGGTCTCACATCTGTCTCCTACAACTGGTTCCTATGAGGGGATTCAGAGCAGAAGAGAGGTGCAGCCTGAGGAAGTCTGGAATCATATTGCTTGCTGAGTTCTGCATCAGTGAGATATTCCTTTAGGATAATGCATAACAAATAAGCACTCACTCTTGATTGTGCGGCAGGACATCATCTGGGGTGGGTGGGTCTGTGGTTATCAGATGAGATTGTCATGTGTCTACGGCACCCTGAGAAGTCTGGGAGGGAAAACACAGTGAGATTGAATAGACAATGAAGAAAAGAACAGAGAAAGAGAAAATACATAGCTTGTAAAGAAGAAAGAGCAAATATGCTTCTCTTAAATGATGCAGTTAGCCAGCAGAATATCACAAAGAGGATCTTGGAAGCTACTGAGTTTTGATAGCTGCCTCGATGCTTGATATTTCTATAATTGCTAATGGAAGTCAAGATAGAAGAACAAAGTAATCAAATTCTTAAAGTAAATGTATGTATTTGGGATGTACATATATGTGCACATATGTTTCAGAGAAGGGACAAATATTTAAGGGTAGGGTTAAAGCTTGACTCATAGACAAACATTGAGAGGTTACATTCTAGAGGAGAATCGTAAGGAATTGGAAGAACTCCAAGGTTCATTTTTGAGATTCAAGCTTCCTATCTGATGACAAGAGCAAAACAGGACCTTCACCTGTTCTTCTAGCATGGGCTGGAGTTGGCAGCCTGAGCTAGGCAAATGACCTGCTTGAATGCCCCGGGGGTGAACAGCTTGCCTTTGAGTCTATTCAGAAGGTCTTGGAGAACATTCATCAGACAAGGCCCATTAGTGTGCTCTGCTCTATGGGATTTTATCTTGTAGTTTAAAACTTGTTTATCAAGTTCGGTGAGGTCAAAGTTTATACTGAAAAGAAAAAAAGAAAAATCCTTTCGGGAAGAGCATTGGCATGGGAAAGGGGCTCTAAGAGGGGGGCAGATAAAGGGTGGGGTCTAAATACGATCAAAATATATTGTATGAAGTTCACAAAAATTATCTAAAAAGAACAGTGCTACTCTTTTATGGCCTCAGTTCATGGAAAGGCATTATTCTACATGAAAACACTAGATACAGGTGAAAAGATAACAACAGCTTTGACTGTGTCTAAAGTACTAACCTTTGTAAAATAAAACACATACAATTCCTTTTTATGATCATCTTTGTTAGAAAACAGCATTTGAAAGCATCACTTCATAAAATATCTATGGTGTGGAACTTTCAGCATCAATAATATTGACTGTTGACATTCCCGAGCGTGAGCTTGCACTTCATTTATACGAGTATTTATGTTTTCTAACAGAGCATTACATGATTTTCCATAGGACTTCAAGTTATTGTATTTGTTTATTTCCAGACGCAAAATGATTTTGTTGCTATTATAAATACCCCTTTTATACGTTTCTACTCGACATTAATACATAGGAATTCTATTGTCTGTATGGTCTCTCTGTGTCTATATCCACTATTTTTAGATCAAATATTGTCTCCATAGGTTCTTTTAGAATTTTGCTCTGCAGAGCTATTTTCTGTGAATACTGTTTTCTATGGTAGATGAGGCTTACTACTTCCATATTCATTCTATCTGTCCTATGAATAATTTACAGCTTTGTTCATAGATGTCACATAGCCACATTTTCTGCATTTGTTTATAAATGGAGGTGCTTGGCTTGCATAATTGTGATGAATTTGTTGTCAACAGAGCTATAGCAGTTCTTGGACACTTTGCATGAAATCATTTTATTGGATATTCTTCTATTTGCCTTCTGCCCTTCCCCTTTCTTCCTGCTCAGCAGAAAGGCAGCTAGCCTGTGAGCATGAAGCCAAGAACCCCACAGAGAGCATAACATTGTGGACAGGCAGGAGATGCTTAATGATCTTCCTCACCTGCCATGCCTGGAAATGCACACTGATGAATGGCTTCTTATGTGGGAAAAGATAAACTCACATTTGATTAAGTTTTTCTATGAGATTCAAAACAGGCTGTTGAGCAAATACCACTTTAATTTGGTAGCTTTTATTCATTTGTTTTATTCCAATATTTGTCTTTTTGTTTGCTTTTATTTGATTGTTTTTCTCTGCTTGTATTGGCTGGGCCTCAATTATTTTTTAAATTAAACTTTTTAGGTAGTATACAAAGGAATGTGTTTTGTTATGCTATTTTGATACATGTGTATCACTCTACTTTGCTTTCCTTTGCTCCTCCATTACTATCCTGTCTCCCCTGCCCCACCACCCAATCCTGCCAGTGAACTCTATCTGCTTCCCAGCATCAGTTACTTTTTAAGAGCAGTGAGCAATATTATTTTTTGTTTTGTTTTTTTGAATTTTTAAGACGGGGTCTCCCTGTAGCTTCAGCTGGCCTAGAGCTTGCTGGTCTTGATCCGACAGAGATCTGCCTGCCTCTGCTTTTCAAGTGCTGTGATTAAAGATATGGACCACTATGTCCTACCCAGAATACTATTTTTTTTTTTTATCTTTTTGAGACAAGGTCTCCCTGTAGTTCCAGCTGTCCCAGAACTCACTACGTAGACCAGGCTGACCATGAAATCAAAGAAATTCACCTGCTTCTGCCTCCCAAGTGCTGAGATTAAAGGCATATGCCACCATGCTTGGCCTCAGAATACCATTTTTTTTCAGAATACTATTTTTAAAGTAAAATTTCTGTCAACTTTTAAAGGCAAACACTAGGCATAACCTTGACAATGTGGTTGTAAAGTTAAAAGCAGAATGTAATTCATATACCTGTGCATGAGATGATTTTTGGATTGAGAATTTAAGATGGCTATGTGTCATCTCAGTCTTTATCAAGATCAGTAGAGCTGGGACTGGTAGTACTGTCATATAATCCCGCCTACTGGGAAGGCTGAAGCAGGAGGACGGCAACCTCAAGGCAAAAAATTACAAGGTTACAAAGAATTCTAGGCCAGCCTGGCCTAAAATAAAAGCTAAAAGGAGAGCTATAGCTCAGTGGTAGAGCAGTGGTTTTGCTTGTGGAAGACCCTGAGCTCAGTCCCCAGTACCATAAAAAGGAAAAGAAAAGAAACCAGCCAGGACTGGTCTGAGAGCCAAACCAGAGCCAAACAAAGGCGCCATCTCTATCCCATTGCCAACACTGGCAAGCGTTTCCTTGTTCCTTTGTTTCCCATGTGTTGATCCTGAATAGTACACCGGCATGTGAACCTCCCGAGGATTGCTCTTAGACTTGCCTTGGGTAGAGTGTATTCTATAAGGAAAAGCACAGGTTTTCTTGCTAGATGTTTTTAACTTAACACTCACTGGCCTGAGTCAAGTTAAACCTCTCTAAACTTTTTCATTCATTTGTGATTGAAACTTTATAATTCTCTTTTTATAACTCTTTCTCATATTTTATAGGAGTTTCATAAGAATCAAATGAAATAATTCACATAAGAGGCTTTGTAGTGCTAAATAAATAAATAGATATGGCATTTCACATAGCATTGAGCCCCATGATGAATTTATAGGATATTTATGGAACAGCAATCCTGGACCCAGACGTATCTTTTTTTTTTTTTTTTTTTTCTTTTCGAGACAGGTGGTCTCCCTGTAGCCCCAGCTGTCCTGGAACTCACTCTGTAGACCAGGCTGGCCTTGAACTCACAAAGATCCGCCTGCCTCTGCCTCCCAAGTGCTAGGATTAAAGGCGTGCGCCACCATGCCGGGATCTTGAGTGTGTGCAGCTTACCTATCTGCTTAGCACACTAGGCAGAGCAAAGGATGCAGGGCATGCTCTGTTTTCAGCTAGCACGAGCTCAGAAGTCACTGAGTGGGTTTGCTTGTCAGCACACCCCTCTTCTGAATACACCCCACAAGCTGGGATCGTGTGTGATGGTGTGGAGATCTAAGATTGGCCACTGGGAGGTGATGTCACAAGATGTAGTGGCTACCTTCCCCAAACCTATATAAGCTGCTCGTTATATAGAATAAACTGATTTTCATGGATTTGCACCATCTGACGTCCCGGGTTGTTACTGTGTGCGTGCTTGGCTGTGGGGCTGTCTTCAGCTCATTTGGTAGTGGGAGCCAGAAGCAGCTCGACAACGGTGTCTTTGGCTGTGGAACTATTAGCTCCATAGCTGTGTCTTTGGCTGCGGGACTATCAGTCCCAAAGCTTTGTGCTTGGCTGTGGCACCATCAGTTCCACAGCTGTGTGTGGGATTATCAGTCCTGCAGGTGGGCAGGTGGATGTTTGGCTGCAGGGCCATCAGCCCCTAGCCTCTAGCATATGCCTTCTTCAGCCTGCCCAACGGGGGTGGGGTGGGGCAGCCCCACAGATATTCTCAGAAATCTATCAATCAGATTATTGAACTTTGTGTTCTGTCTCATTTTGATGTTAGAGTTAGTTGCTAAAATAACTTAGATTTAATTTTTATTAAGAGCATTAAGATAAAGCACTCTCGAACATCAAGTAGGTTAGGTTTCTATAATTGCTCTCTTGGTAATATTTAATTTTAAAATGTGCTCTCAAGCATCAAAGTATGAGACATGGGAAAATAATGATTAATTTACAATAACTAAAACCTAATCTCCCAAGACCAGGGGACATGCCTTTTCCCTCCTGCCCCTGCTATATTTCAGTCTCTTAGCAGTTAATCTTATTTTGCAGGCAGCCTCAAAGAATGATTAAAATATCTACTCAGGGCCGGTTTTACCAAAACTCTAGCCGACAACCACACTGTTCTTTGTTACCTAAATCTTGCAAAATGCTCTTATTTTCTTCACATAATTCTTTGAAGATTCCTTTAACTAAACAGCACATCGACTAGGAAGCACCATCATTACCACATCTAAAATTAACCAAATGCTATTTGTTCATAACAATTATTTAGTTCTCATGAAAGCTACAGAGCGAATATAAGGATAAAATTCCCTCCCCATGGAATTTACTTATACATGAAATCATCTTCAAAGAGAAATACTAATAATACTGAAGCTGGCTTTCCATGAACTAATGCTAGGCTCTCTCCAGGTAAAGTCTGGTATCGAGTTCAGCCAATGAGAACAGGAACAGTGTTCCTTCTTTGTATTTCTCTCTTGCTTAGGGGACGAGGTACAGAAACTGAGAAAAGAATTTTTAAGTTATTTATTGCAGATATAAGTTATTTGCTGGAGGAAATGAGTTTTTAAATGGCTAATAAGATTTTAAAACCCAGAGAGTTTTTCCAGTCTATTCCAAAGCCAGTCAGATTTAGCTGACATTACTTAAATTATATTTACATGCATACTTTACTTCTTTCTTCATAATGTCTGGTCTGTCCTTTTTTTTATTTCCAAAATTTATCTTCAAGCACTCATGACTTTGAGACTTGCTTCCTCTGTCTCTTGCAGTGGTGAATTCAATCTTCAGAGAACTTGATACATTTTGTTCCTTTTAAGCAATTCATTTATTATGACATTGACATATTTAAGAATAATTTATGGCTCTTTGTTTCTATCATGAAAGTGATGGAATGAGGAGTCAAAGATGACTTCAGTTTGAATAACTAGGAGGGTGAAATTGTCATCAAGATGGGGCCTAGAAGAAGAGAGACAGGTTTGGCATTAGAGGAGATGAAGGAAGTAGTGGGGTTGAAAGGCCCACTGAGACACTGGGATAACAAGTAACATACAAACTCAGAAGTGGAGCTCAGGGAAGTTGTGACACAGAGGAAACTGAGAGTCATGTTATTGAGAGCTGTGCAGCCACAGACAGATCTTATTTCCCAATGAAAGAATTGGGGTTTGAGGAGACTTAATCTTGGAGTTTGCCCTGATATTTATTGAGAATTTCAGCTATCTTGAGAATAGCAGATGAATAATTTTATATACAATTTATAAGATATTAACAGAACGAAATGCAAGAAATTGACAATCTGAATAAAGAAAATGCTTAGCTTTTTTCTAGAAAAAAACTATAGTTGTGAGATGGTAAATAGTGTTTGATGGAAATTTCTTTGATTCTATGGTAGTTTTCATTGTGCTTCTGAGAGTGTACTTGCTTTGGGTGGATGGATATATCGCTGAGGAATGGACGTGTGTGTGTGTGTGTATCTTGAACCTGGTATCCTTTACTATATAATCGCGTATTGAAATTCTTACTTGTGTTTTCCAAGTTAGTAAATATGTAATTGAAAATTAAGCTTAGTAGAAATTTTTAGTTGGGAAAATTAAAAAAAAAGTTTAAAAAAGAAAAGTTTCAGAAATTCCTGTAAGGAAGAATTAAATCTGGATAACTGAGACTAATAAGAAAAGATATAGGAAATACTATTTTATTCCATATAGGGAGAAATAACCAGATGCATCTGTGGCAATGGCTCTCCCCTTCTAGAAAGCAGATGAGCATGGGCTGAGTCACTGTTAGGATGCTAGAATCACTGTTTATCAGCATGCTACAGATCACCACCATGAAGTCATAACGTTGGGTGAATATTTTCTCAGGTTCTTTAAACATGGAGATTTTGACACTCAACATGGGTTGTACTTTTCTTCCCAGTCTTCAAAAATCTTGAGCAGAAGGATTAATTAAGGAAATGCAGATCAAAACCACTTTAAGATATCATCTCACTCTGATAAGGCTGTTTAGGATCAGGAAAACAAATGATACCAAAAGCTGGAGAGGTTGTGGGGAAAGGAGAACACTCATCCACTGCTGGTGGGAATGCAAACTCGTATAGCCACTATGGAAAGCAGTGTGGAGAACCCTTAAAAGACTCGGAATGAGCCTACCACCTGGCCCAGCCATACCAATTCTGGGTATATACCCACAAGACTCATCCTACCTACCGCAAAGAAACATGCACAGCCATGTTTATAGCAGCTCTCTTCACAATAGCGAAGAGCTGGAACCAACCCAAGTGCCCCTCAACCGACGAGTGGATAGAGAAAATGTGGTACATCTACACAATGGAATTCTATGCAGCGGCAAAGAAAGATGATTATCATGAAATTTGCAGGTAAATGGATAGAACTAGAAGATATTATGTTAAGTGAAGTAACACAGTCCCAGAAAAACAAAAGACAAGTGGTATCCCTCATCTGTGGATGCTAGCACCAAGTACCTAGTTCTAAGGCAAATTGAGCAACATTAATGCTATATTCCCCACGATCTGAACACAAGCATGCTCTTATATCATGAATCCCTAGACAGGTCCTAGAACTAACCTACCACTTATTTTCAGACTATGGATTTTTGGTATATGATGGTGGACATGTATACATATTACAGTGTAACATGAAGTTAAAATGGAAAAAGGTGCATCAAGAAATATGATATGGAAATAACAGTTTGGTTTCCAGAAGATACAATTTTAGTATAGGTGTGATATATCAGGCTGGTGTAACTTAGCCTTTCTGGGTGCTTAATGACCATACTTCATGCCCATACCAATTTGGCCGAGGGGCCTAAGGGATAACTTTCTTCCTTGCCCTCAGAGGTCAACTAAGTCTCAGGGGAATATGCATGGGGGCATCGCCTGCAATGTCCTGCAAATGTGAGTCACCAGTCTTCCCTGTGCGGGGAGGTCTTGGAGATCCACTGATGGGACTTCAGCCAGTGTCCAGTCTATAAAGAGGAAAGTCTGCTCCTGCTTCAAAGAGAGAAGCCTGGTCTAGCAAGACCTGTGTCCTCGAGTGGATGGAACTGGTGGTTGAAAAACCAAAAGGAGACAGGGGCTGCCCCTCCCCTGCAAAAAAAACCCCGAGTGACCCTTGAGGACCAGATCCTCAACTGACCCTGAGAAAACAGAAACCTTGGTAAATCTGGGCTGACCTTGTGGCCTTAAGCATCCAAAAAGGAAAATATAACCAGAAATAATGAGTAAGGTCTGAGAAATTGTATTTCAGATATAAAACTTGAGAATCCTTCAAACATTCAATGCCAGATGGAGACTACGGAGATGCCCAGTGTGTGGACTGAGTGGATACTGGGATTTCAGCCTCTTCAGAGTGTAGACTGCTGTTGTTGGACTGCCCAGGCTGTGTCATGGAGGACAGTGCAGGAAGATCAAGACAGGACACATGCTTGCTGGACCTCATTTGGGTGACCATGGTGGGGAGGGAGGGACCCCAGTGTGGAGCACAGGGGCAGGATTGATGGTTGTTTGAGTTTGCCAAGGAGGAACCTTCAAGCACTTCCTTGGGGAAAACGACACTTTTTGGTAAAAAAAAGGATTATATCTAACAGTTAAAAATATTTTGTAAAATAATATTTTCTCTTTTTATTGATGCATTACAACCATTCATAATTTATCCTTATGTAATCCTATGGTGTGTTCTATCATATAGGAATACTAATATTCATATTCTAGAAAAAAAGAGAGAATGTAAAGTTATACTTCTTTTTACATGCATGCAACTCTACTGTTAAAATGTAAATCTCTAAATGTGCTTTGGAATTAACCTATAGTTTATTTTCAGATTTTGTAACTTTGATTTATGTGTGGAGTGTATGTATGCATATTTTGGAATAATATAAAATCAAATGGGAACAAAAAAGAGAGAAAAACCCATTCAAAGAACTGAGCAAAACAGTGAAACTGTGCACCGAAAAGGTCATAAAAGGCTGAGAAAAAGATGCAAGACAGGACTTGTGTATGACAGAATCCATGAGCTCCAACAGGGGAGGGGGGCATGGGGAGTGGGCATGGATGGGGAATGAGTCTAAATTTGATTAAGAAATGTTGTATGAAATGTGCTCAATAAAAATGGTTTTAATAAAAAGGGGTAAATTATAGGATACTGCTTTAAACTGAATACAGACCAAGCCATACACATATGCTTCAGTGGAATTTAGAAGCAAATTGGATTTTATAGGTAGGCATAGAGCTGTTGGGCTTATAGCAACATGAAGCTCTGCTGTTGGCAAGTACTGAGGAGAAAAAGATCAGTTCATTTTAAAAGTGGAATCTTCCACCAGCATCTTTAGCTATAAAGGGTGTCAGTGTAAGCAGCTGGTACATTGGAGATGTTTCTCTACATGTATTAATTGAAACATGCATTAGCTAAGGTGGAACATATATTTTCCACTTTTTCCCTATGTTTAAAGGGCCCACAAGATGGGAAACATGATTTCCCTGACGTTGTCATTTACAGATATAAAATGACTATTTTCTTCCCTGATATTTCATTTAAAGATAATTCTGGCTGGGCGTGGTGGCACACGCCTTTAATCCTAGCACTTGGGAGGCAGAGGCAGATGAATCTTTGTGAGTTCAAGGCCAGCCTGGTCTACAGAATGAGTTCCAGGACAGCTGGGGCTACAGGGAGACCCTGTCTCGAAAAGACGAAAAAAAAATAAATAAATAAAATAAAGAGAATTCTGTTCACTAAAGCACTAAATCACCCAGTTTTGTTGTCTGTCTTTCAATGTAGAAGTAATCCCATACAACTAGGCTGTTTGCATGGGTCCGACAGCCATTTTCAGGGTTAATGATGCCATGCAGAATCCATGCACTGGAATTAGAATAAACCATATGTGCGCTAGCATTTCACACTGTTTACAATTGCCAAGATTGAGCTTCTTTTTCTTTTCCTTTTTTTTTTTTTCCTTCAGGCTGCTGACTGCATTTTGACTGTTTGGATGAATACCAGAAATGGTTTTCAGACAACTGAGGCACTTACAGACAAAGTACGGCTCCTAACAGTCTGCCCTACTGCTGCAGTTGCAAAATGGCTGGAAGGAAGTAGATTTCCTATGGAGGAACAGGTAGCCTGCCTTGCATACTGGAGCCTGCTGCCAACAAACCACATTCCTAGTGGGTTGCCTGTCCCTTCAAAATATCTGCACCTTGTGATTGCAGGTAAGAGGTAAGATTGTCAGATGACTTTGCTCATAAATCAATTCCTTACAATGATAAAGCTCTCAAAACCATCGGTGTGGTAACAAAAGAATTAGGGTATCTTCCCTTTGTTTCCTTGCCTCCCCCCAATTAAAAACTATTATTATCTTCAACAAATTCCAGGTTTAATAATACTACTAATAATTTATATCCAATAACACTTGTTAATATAGTCACCTACTATTCGAATTATTTTATATGCACAAATTCATTTAATTCAGAAAAGGTCCAATAACACAGGCACGATCCTAATATTTCCCCGTTGCATTCAGGAAAAAGTATTTTTCAGAGTAGTTAAGAAAATTGTTGGTTTGTAGAGTCAAGATTCCAAACTAGAGAGACGGGCTCGAGCTCTCCAGCTCAGGAAATCTTCATTAAAGTTACTCCCAGTTCTAGGGTCTGAACTGAGAAACATTTCTTAAATCATTCTTCAGTTTAGGCTGTTTCCTTGTAGATGTACTTTACTTATTTAATCTGCATTTTCTCTCTGGTTTTATACTTTCCACTTAGTATGTTTATGATTTATTTTATCTTTATGTGCATGTGTGATGTATGCACATTTCTGAGGAGGCCAGAAGAGGGTGTCGGATACTCTGGAGCTGAAGTTACAGGCTGCTGTGAGCTGAGCTCTAGTGCTGGGAACCAGAATTTGGTCCTCTGCAAGAGGCAAGAGCAGCACGTGCTCTTAACTGCCAAGCATCTCCTAAGGCACCACTTGACCTTTTCATCAGTGAGACTGTGTTAAGCACTACTCTGTGCAGTTCTTCAATAAACACAAGATGGTTTCATATAAGCTAAGGCAAGCTTTGTACATATATTTCACATTTATTTATATTTATTAAGCTATTTGGTGATTATACTAACAATAATACTTGCATTTATGTTATGAACTTACTTCCAATCTTTTTTGCCTCCTATTTTTGCTTCCTTTCTCTTTAATCCCATCCCCTCCCACCTCTGCCTTTATCCTTGGGGTATTTTACTTTAAATCTTGGTTGTTTTGCTTAGTACTATCTAATATCATAGGCGTATTAACAAATTAGAAGTCTACTTTCCAAGTTTTCTCTTCATTAACAATCTCTTTTTTTTTTCTGGTTTTCTTTCTTTTTTTTTTTTATTTCTTTATTTTTAACAAATCTAGACCCGTGTTCCCGCCCATTCCCCCACCCCGCCAGAGCTCATGCATTCTGCCAAACATGCTTTTCATCTCTTAGTCTTTCTCAATATTTTCCATGGGGAAGTTGACTGTTTTCAGCAGAAGTTCACTGTTTCAGTCAGTTCTTTGATGCAGTCTTTTCTGTTGTTGTTGTTTCCAAAATGCATTACGCCCAACTGCTTTGTACAAAAGCTCAGGGGGTCCTACACAAGAAATACAACTGGGTAATTGGCACTAGCATCCACAGATGAGGGATACCATTCGTCGTTTGTTTTTCTGGGACTGTGTTACTTCACTCAGCATGATGTCNGGTCCTAGAACTAACCTACCACTTATTTTCAGACTAGGGATTTTGGTATATGATGGTGGACATGTATACATATTACAGTGTAACATGAAGTTAAAATGGAAAAAGGTGCATCAAGAAATATGATATGGAAATAACGTTTGGTTTCCAGAAGATACAATTTTAGTATAGGTTGAATATCAGGCTGGTGTAACTTAGCCTTTCGGGTGCTTAATGCCATACTTCATGCCCATACCAATTTGGCCGAGGGCCTAAGGGATAACTTTCTTCCTTGCCCTCAAGTCAACTAAGTCTCAGGGATATGCATGGGGCATCGCCTGCAGATGTCCTGCAAATGTGAGTCACCAGTCTTCCCTGTGCGGGAGGTCTTGGAGATCCACTGAATGGGACTCAGCCAGTGTCCGCTATAAAAGAGGAAAGGTTTCTTCATGCTTAAAGGGAAGCCTGGTCTAGAAGACCTGTGTCCTCGAGTGATTGGAACTGGTGGTTGAAAAACCAAAAGGAGACAGGGCTGCCCTCCCCCTGCAAAAAAAAACCCGAGTGACCCTTGAGGACCAGATCCTCAACTGACCCTGAGAAAAAAAAACCTTGGTAATCTGGGCTAACTTGTGGCCTTAGCATCCAAAAAGGAAAATATAACCAGAAATAATGAGTAGGTCTGAGAAATTGTTTTCAGATATAAAACTTGAGAATCCTCCAAACATTCAATGCCAGATGGAGACTACGGAGATGCCCAGTGTGTGGACTGAGTGGTACTGGGATTTCAGCCTCTTCAGAGTGTAGGCTGCTGTTGTTGGACTCCCAGGCTGTGTCATGGAGGCCAGTCAGGAAAGATCAAGACAGGACACATGCTTGCTGGACCTCATTTGGGTGACCATGGTGGGGGAGGGACCCCAGTGTGGAGCACGGGGCAGGATTGATGTTGTTTGAGTTTGCCAAGGAGGAACTTCAAGCATTCCTTGGGGAAAACGACACTTTTTGGTAAAAAAAAGGATTATATCTAACAGTTAAAATATTTTGTAAAATAATTTTTCTCTTTTATTGATGCATTACAACATTCATAATTTATCCTTATGTAATCCTATGGTGTGTTCTATCATATAGGAATACTAATATTCATATTCTAGAAAAAAAGAGAGAATGTAAAGTTATACTTCTTTTTACATGCATGCAACTCTACTGTTAAATGTAATCTCTAATGTGCTTTGGAATTAACCTATATTTTTTTCAGATTTTGTAACTTTGATTTATGTGTGGAGTGTTGTATGACTATTTTGGAATAATATAAAATCAAAGGGAACAAAAAAGAAAAAAAAAACCATCAAAGGAAAAAAAAAAAAAAAAGTAAAAAGGCTGAGAAAAAGATGCAGACAGGACTTGTGTTGACAGAATCCATGAGCTCCAACAGGGAGGGGGGCATGGGGAGTGGGCATGGATGGGGAATGAGTCTAAATTTGATTAAGAAAGTTGTATGAAATGTGCTCAATAAAATGGTTTTAATAAAAAGGGGTAAATTATAGGATACTGCTTTAAACTGAATACAGACCAAGCCATACACATATGCTTCAGTGGAATTTAGAAGCAAATTGGATTTTATAGGTAGGCATAGAGCTGTTGGGCTTATAGCAACATGAAGCTCTGCTGTTGGCAAGTACTGAGGAGAAAAAGATCAGTTCATTTTAAAAGTGGAATCTTCCACCAGCATCTTTAGCTATAAAGGGTGTCAGTGTAAGCAGCTGGTACATTGGAGATGTTTCTCTACATGTATTAATTGAAACATGCATTAGCTAAGGTGGAACATATATTTTCCACTTTTTCCCTATGTTTAAAGGGCCCACAAGATGGGAAACATGATTTCCCTGACGTTGTCATTTACAGATATAAAATGACTATTTTCTTCCCTGATATTTCATTTAAAGATAATTCTGGCTGGGCGTGGTGGCACACGCCTTTAATCCTAGCACTTGGGAGGCAGAGCAGATGAATCTTTGTGAGTTCAAGGCCAGACCTGGTCTACAGAATGAGTTCCAGGACAGCTGGGGCTACAGGGAGACCCTGTCTCGAAAAAAGACGAAAAAAAAATAAAAAATAAAATAAAGAGGAATTCTGTTCACTAAAGCACTAAATCACCCAGTTTTGTTGTCTGTCTTTCAATGTAGAAGTAATCCCATACAACTAGGCTGTTTGCATGGGTCCGACAGCCATTTTCAGGGTTAATGATGCCATGCAGAATCCATGCACTGGAATTAGAATAAACCATATGTGCGCTAGCATTTCACACTGTTTACAATTGCCAGATTGAGCTTCTTTTTCTTTTCCTTTTTTTTTTTTTCCTTCAGGCTGCTGACTGCATTTTGACTGTTTGGATGAATACCAGAAATGGTTTTCAGACAACTGAGGCACTTACAGACAAAGTACGGCTCCTAACAGTCTGCCCTACTGCTGCAGTTGCAAAATGGCTGGAAGGAAGTAGATTTCCTATGGAGGAACAGGTAGCCTGCCTTGCATACTGGAGCCTGCTGCCAACAAACCACATTCCTAGTGGGTTGCCTGTCCCTTCAAAATATCTGCACCTTGTGATTGCAGGTAAGAGGTAAGATTGTCAGATGACTTTGCTCATAAATCAATTCCTTACAATGATAAAGCTCTCAAAACCATCGGTGTGGTAACAAAAGAATTAGGGTATCTTCCCTTTGTTTCCTTGCCTCCCCCCAATTAAAAACTATTATTATCTTCAACAAATTCCAGGTTTAATAATACTACTAATAATTTATATCCAATAACACTTGTTAATATAGTCACCTACTATTCGAATTATTTTATATGCACAAATTCATTTAATTCAGAAAAGGTCCAATAACACAGGCACGATCCTAATATTTCCCCGTTGCATTCAGGAAAAAGTATTTTTCAGAGTAGTTAAGAAAATTGTTGGTTTGTAGAGTCAAGATTCCAAACTAGAGAGACGGGCTCGAGCTCTCCAGCTCAGGAAATCTTCATTAAAGTTACTCCCAGTTCTAGGGTCTGAACTGAGAAACATTTCTTAAATCATTCTTCAGTTTAGGCTGTTTCCTTGTAGATGTACTTTACTTATTTAATCTGCATTTTCTCTCTGGTTTATACTTTCCACTTAGTATTTTATGATTTATTTTTATCTTTATGTGCAGGTGTGATGTATGCACATTTCTGAGGAGGCCAGAAGAGGGTGTCGGATACTCTGGAGCTGAAGTTACAGGGTGTGAGCGACATGTTGCTGGGAACCAATTGGTCCTCTGCAAGAGGCAAAAGCAGCACGTGCTCTTAACTGCCAAGCATCTCCTAAGGCACCACTTGACCTTTTCATCAGTGAGACTGTGTTAAGCCACTAATCTGTGCAGTTCTTCAATAAACACAAGATGGTCATATAAGCAAGGCAAGCGTGTACAATTCACATTATTAAATAAAGCTATTGGTGATAACTAACAAAAGATACTTGCATATGTAGATACCAATCGTTTTGCCTCCATTTTTGCTTCCTTTCTCTTTAATCCCATCCCCTCCCACCTCTGCCTTTATCCTTGGGGTATTTTACTTTAAATCTTGGTTGTTTTGCTTAGTACTATCTAATATCATAGGCGTATTAACAAATTAGAAGTCTACTTTCCAAGTTTTCTCTTCATTACAATCTCTTTTTTTTTTTTTTCTTCTTTCTTTTTTTTTTTATTTCTTTATTTTAACAAAATAGACCCGTGTTCCCGCCCATTCCCCCACCCCGCCAAGAGCTCATGCATTCTGCCAAACATGCTTTTCATCTCTTAGTCTTCTCAATATTTTCCATGGGGAAGTTGACTGTTTCAGCAGAAGTTCACTGTTTCTGTCAGTTCTTTGATGCAGTCTTTTCTGTTGTTGTTGTTTCCAAAATGCATTACGCCCAACGCTTTGTACAAAAGCTCAGGGGTCCTACACAAGAAATACAACTGGTAATTGGCACTAGCACTCCACAGATGAGGGATACCATTTCGTCGTTTGTTTTTCTGGACTGTTGTTACTTCACTCAGCATGATGTCTCTAGCTCTAGCCATTTTCCTGCAAAGCTCGTGATGTCGTCTTTCTTTACTGCTGCATAGAAAACTCCATTGTGTAGATGTACCACATTTTCTCTATCCATGTCAGTTGACGGCATTTAGGTTGGTTTCCAGCTCCTTGCTATTGTGAAGAGAGCTGCAATAAAACATGGCCGTGCATGTATCTCTGTGGTTGGCGTAAGTCTTGAGGGTACATGCCCAGGAGTGGTATGGCTGGGTCGGGTGGCAAGTTCATTCCAAATGACCCACTCAATAGTGGAGCAAAGAACTGAACAGAGTCTTCACAAGTGGGAATTAGAGATGTCTGAGAAACACTCAAGAACTGTTCAACATCCTAATCATTAAGGAAATGCAATGAAAACCACTTTTAAGATATCATCTTACTCCAATAAGACTGGCTAGGATCAAGAAAACAATGATACCAAGTGCTGGAGAGGTTGTGGGGAAAGGGGAACACTCATCAACTGCTGGTGGGAATGTAAACTCGTACAGCCACTATGGAAAGCAGTGTGGAGAACCCTTGGAAGACTTGGAATGAACTTGCCACCTGACCCAGCCATTAACAATCTCTACCACCTTAAATTTCACCAGCCTAGCAGCCCCAGTATTCTTTAAAGTTGTTTGTCTATCTCCACTGTCACTTTGCAAGCACAGACCTATGTTACCCTCATCTGAACATCTGTCACAAACTTGGAACTTTCTCCTAATTTCTAGCTTTGTCATTGTTAAATAAGCTTTCCTTTTTTTTTTTTTTTTTTTTTTTTTTTTATGTTTCGAGACAGGGTCTCCCTGCAGCTCCAGCTGTCCTGGAACTCACTATATAGACCAGGCTGGCATTGAACTCACAGAGATCCTCCTGCATCTACTTCCCCAGTGCTGGGATTACAAGCATGCTCCACCATGCCCGGCTTAAATACAGAGCTACTGCAGTAATTTCTCAAAACACCAATCTGCATCATTTTTACTTAAACTCCCCTGGACTCCTAGGTCTATGTGTTAAGGCACCATTTCCTCTTCCAATCACTGTCTTCCACCTTCCTCCGTTAAGGATGTATCCTCCACATAGGCTCTGCAGTTTTCCAGTGCACTACCTTGTACATTCTGTTCATCAGTCTTCTTCCTCTTCTTCACCTCTTAACTTTTGCATCCTTCATTCACAGAACACTCTTTGGAAGCCTTGCCTCCCTTACCAAAAGATTATCAACTGCAAACCAATCCTACTGACCTGGTTATGTCTCTTCTGTGTTTCTTTAATCTTGCAATGGTTTGAGTTTTGTAGAGAAAGAGACAAGCTCTTTCGAGACAGGGTCTCCCTGTAGCCCCAGCTGTCCTGGAACTCACTCTGTAGACCAGGCTGGCCTTGAACTCACAAAGATCCGCCTGTCTCTGCCTCCCAAGTGCTAGGATTAAAGGTGTGTGCCACCACGCCTGCCCGAGACAGGCTCTTTCAACAGAGATTCATAGATTGCTTTTTTACCCCCCATGTATTCAGAAACTTGACCTGTTTTGACAATACTGCTACAAAAGTGACTCACTTGAGAGCAGAGAACAGAATGGTGGTATGGGAGCCTTCCTCTATTTAAATTTAAGTTTCCTTTTACCAGAAAATGTCAGTGCTGTGGCCTTCAGCCACAGCTTCTTTAGATCTCCTGCTGGGCCTAAGTGAGCTACAAGTAGGTCAACTGTCTTATTTTGTGAGTCAGTGGCTTTGCCTGAAATAGAATGCAGATGGATATATCACTTCTCTCCAGCACTGCACAGATAAAACCAGAGTTTCAATGCAATGCAAGCATAGCTAGAAATCAACAAAGATACTAATGAAACTGAAAAGCATTTGGGCAAGAATTTATGAGGATGCAAAGATATGGGCTTATTCCAGGTACATTTCAAAGGCAGTAATACATTACCAATGCTAAGAACAAATCAAGTAAATGCATTTGGGCAAAGGAATAGAACTGATCCATATATATGACTTCATCCAAATATGACTTATGCAAAGGTCCTCCTGCATATATAGTTCTCTATATTCTTTTTTTTTTTATTAATTTTTATTTATTTCTGTATGTGTCTGAATGCACTGTCTGCATGCAAGTCTGTGCACCCGTGTCGTGCAATGCCGCGGAGGTCAGAAGAGGGTCTTGGATTCCCCTGGAACTGGAGTTCTCCTGGAGTTGGAGTTTCAGACGGTTCTCGGCCGCCATGTGGGTGCTGGGGATCGAACCCGGGTCCTCTGTAAGAGCAGTCTCTATATTCTTATGTGAAACTTTCAAACCTCCATGACTGGGGTATGATATGAAGCAGGTGGCTCTCTCTCTTTCATTTGAGTGGATGGTCTGCCATGACCCTTCAGTGGAAACTTCATGGAATATTTTATTCATACCACACAGGGTCTCAACCTAACTAATCCAATTTTACCCAATACTTTTCAGTAGTCACCCATCCTCCATGCTCAAATAATACCCCATGAAGTCCTGCTATTCCCACATTTACTGATGATCATTGTTTGGTGAGGAGAAGGGGGTCTGCTATGCGGCATCTCGAGTATAGAAGTGAAGAGAGTGGTTGAGTAGTTTGTAATCTGCTGACCCAATTAAAATTTATTCAACCCAATATGACAGTGGATATATTGGAAGTCTTAATTCGGAATGCCTGTTACACCAAATAATCTGAAATTCAAATGCTTGAGGAAGTATCAGTTTCACTGACAATATATTGTTTACCAAAAGGCAAAAAATAACTTTTTAAAGAGTGAATAACATAGACTAAAATCAATAAAATCAAGTTTTTAAAGGTTCTTAAAAAGATTCTTGCTCCCTATGTGGGTGTGATAGCATTCACCTTTAATCCTAGCACTAGAGAGGCAGAGACAAGGGCACCTGTGCGAGTTCGAGGCTAGCCTGATCCACACTGTGAGCTCCAGGCCAGACATTGCTCCATATTTGTACCCTGTCTCAAAAGAAAAAATCCCGAAGTAATAAATAAACAATAATAAAGATTGTCTCAACATACTCATCTAAATTCCAAATGTAAGATGTTAAAATGTGGTTTCATATTACTTTAACTTTTCCTAAGATAAGTCTTAGATTACAAGAGCAATGATCTGTAATTAGTTCATTTCTGTTTTGGTAGGCCAGTATTCTTTTGAATAGATTTGGAATGTGATGCTGTGCCCAATTGATCAAAGTTCACACTTTAAGAGATCTATAGTTCAAGGAATTTAGTTCAAGAAATTCCGATTTTGGCATTAGAGAGATGACCCAGAGGTTAAGAGCAGTTGCTGTCCTTGCTATGAAGCTGGATTGGTTCCCAGCGCACACATTGGACAGCTCACAACCCCTATAGATCCAGTTCCAGCATATCTTATTCCCTCTTTTGGCTTCTATGGGCATGTGCATGTACACAGTACACATACAAACACTCAGGTGCCGACATACACATAAAATAAATATATATTTTTAATTAAGTGTAGATTCTTTGAAGACCATCCTACCTGTCTTTTCTTTTTTCTTTTTTTTTTTTAATTTTTTATTTATTTCTGTATGTGTATCAATGTCCCGTCTGCATGCAGGTCTGTGCACCCGCGTCGTGCAATGCCGCGGAGCTCAGAAGAGGGTCTCGGATGCCCCTGGAGCTGGAGTTCTCCTGGAATTGGAGTTTCAGACGGCTCTCGGCTGCCATGTGGGTGCTGGGGATCGAACCCGGGTCCTCTGTAGGAGCGGTCGGCACTCTTAACCGCTAGGCCATCTCTCCAGGCCCCATCCTACCTGTCTTGACCCAAGGAATGCGATATATCTGGAAAAAATTACCCTTCAAAGGCAATTTTCCATTAAAGGTCTCATCTTACTTCATGTCTCTTTGAAAGCAGGCTTCAGTTTTTTATTTAGTAACCATAGAAAGTCATCCTGTTAGTGTATAACCACAGCTGGGAACTACACCTGTTCTTATTTTTCTTTTCATCATGGGCAAGAACATATTCACCATGAGCCCAAGCTATTGTCCAAACAAGTTATGAGGAAGAAAAGTTCTGCCTAAACCTGTTCTACTCTGAAAGTCTGAAAGTAATTTTTATTATTTTTTAAATCCCACATATGAATAAATATGTTAGCATTATTGCTGGGCCCAATGCTGCATACTTACAGTCCCAGAACTCAAGAGGTAGTGGCAGGAAGATCAGAAGTTTGAGGGTAGCCTAAGCTATAAAATGACATAATGAAATTATTTCTAGAAAGAAAGGTGGGAAGGAAAGAATATAAAGTAGCATTATCAAAGGTTATCTAGCATAATCTTGCCAGATGATTAATGGCAAGAAAATTTACTACGTAGAAAATATATGATGGTTAGCACACCATCACATTGAGATGTCTAGAGATTGTGGGTGCTTACCATCTCATGTGCTTATCTGGGGGTAATATGACTAAGACATTTACAGTCATCTTGTTACCCCAAATTCTGGACCTACAAAAGTTCTTTAAGAGCATCTAATTCTATTTTATGAAATACCTTTCCAGTAAGGAGGAGAAAGGGAGCTCTTTCCCTGCCCCTTCCTGGCCTGGATTCTAAGCCTCTTTAGGCCATGAGGGCATTGGTGGATACCTAAAAATGCTTCTGCATCAGCCACACAGCGAATGGAAAATCCCACAGGCATTAAAAATGCCAAGCAAGGGTGGATATGGAGGGCAGGGTTATTTAAGACTGGGTGGGGGAGGGAGAGGCCAGGATTCTGAAGTGTGTTAAGGTGGAGCTGCCAGCTGTGTCCTTTCTACTCATCAGTTCTGGTTTCAAAGGCCATGCTCCAATCAGGAAAAGGATTGAAAATCAGTTTATAGGATCAGGCACCAAAGAGGGGCCTGTAAGAGGTGGGAGTAGATCAGTGCCTCATATGTGTAACTAAACCTTCTCGAGACATGAATGAGCTTGAGATGCATCATCTTCTTCAATTGCTAGCTATCAAGTTAAGAAATTGCATGTCCAAAACTTTCCAGTAGCATCTAATTTTTGAATTCTAATTATCTTAAAAGGTAGTCATACAAAAAGTGTAGAACAAAAATTCCCATACAAACATCCAGTCCACTTAGTTAATGTTACAATAAAGTTTTAGAACATAGAGGGGGGACAAATGAAAGTATCAGTGATAAATGAAAGGGATAGAGTTCACAAATTTAGTTTTATTTTGAGATAAATTATTCTCCAATGAGATGTCGTCTTGAAGACAGTCCTGCAAAAATGTCAGGACTTTGCTCTTCTTTTTCTTCTCTACAGCATAATCAAGATTAGCTTTTCTGTATCTGCTTATACTAAGCTACTCTAGATAGGTGTTTCTGTTTAGAGATGAATTATTGTGCAACAAGAAATCTTACTGATCTTATTGTAAACATGAGGATGTTTTCTTTTAATATTTCCAAGTGGAAGAAGGCACAGATTTTTAAGGAACACCTATTAGAATTATTTGGACATTGTAGTGCTGTTTATCTAGCGCCTTTAGGCAGGAATATGACCAATGTGTGCTCCATTGCCACCTTTTTCAGGCAATGCATGTGTCATCTAAAGGAGTGAGGGAGTCTGGGTAGCAACACCTTCAGGATTCTGGCTGACCGTGTATTCTTGTTTTAAGACCCACCCATGCAGATGAAGGCTGTACCTATGAGCATTATGAAAAAGGAACATTCCCACAGTGATTCATGGGTATTTACCTTGTGTGCCAAATTTCATGCAGGATGCAACCAAGCATACTTTATCACCAAAGTTTGGTGGGACTTTGGAAATATTAGTATGTTTTGTATTTATTTCCTTTGACGTGAAAGTAAACATTGGTAGAGAAGATTTGTATTTTCTATTATTTTAGGCTGTTGTTTGATTATGTATGAGGAATTTGAATGAATTCACATATATTTAACTGAACCTGATTTTTCCTTGATTATTCATATGTAGTTATATATTTTGTTACTCATCTAGGGAAGTTTTTATAAAAGGGGCACATGGGTACATACTGGGACTTTTCTAGGAAAATCAAGACTGTAGATTATTCTACATCTGAGGAAATGAGCTGAAGACTCTGGCAGCAACTCAGATGCCCACGGAATAAGAGATGAGGCAGAGAATCATGGCTTTTCTCAACCTTCATAGACTATTATTTTGGGGTGAGGGGCTTAACAGTCTATGCTTATGAATTGCTCTAGTTTATTTTTTTAAAGAAAAAAAAAATGGAGTCAGGGTAAAAAAGGATTGGTCACACGGAAGTCGCCACCATGCTTCCTTACCAAACCAGGGAGTGCTACTGGGAGTGTGAGACAGGCTCTCCTAGCATTCGAGCTCAATTATCTCAACTGAGATTAATGCAAAAATGTAAAATGTGGTGCAGTAGAATTATATTCTTCTGCATCCCCAGAAGAACATACTACTAACCAAATCTGGATGCCAAAATAAAAGTAAGATTTATAATCTTGCCATTTTTCTCCCACTGTCTACCACTGAATTGTGAACACACTTTCTTACATTTTCCTATTCCTCTTCCCATGTTTTAAAGTCCTATCATAAATTTCTATCAGTCTTAAAACTGTTAGTGTATTCTACATGAATCATAATTTATGTTCATAAACTTGAAATTCCTAACACTATTATGACTTAGGTATGGACTTTGACAAAAGCACATGGTTTTCCTATTCTCCTGAACAGGTTGGTTGGTGTGGTTTAATTGACGTCTAATCCTTTGTATTAAATTATCCCTTGTAGTAGTCCTAACAAGCATGTTAGTGGGACATATCCATCTCCCCTAGGTTGGGGGATTTGTGGTCTAGTTTGGGTACTTGGTGTTTTTTTCCATTGCATGTTTTTATACTGCCTGACAAATGAAAACAGAAGCTATTAAAAACAGAAGCTTGTATTTAATAGCTTCTGTTTTCTGTGCTGGATCATAGTAACTTTTAAGGTATTTAAAATTGCAATTAGTGAGTCAAAATTTTGGTTAAAATTTAGCCACAGGTGTTACCGCAATTGCAAATATCCCAGTAGACACGACGATATACTGACAGATACCTTTAAACCCAGTGAAATTTGGGCATGTTCAGGCAGTTATCAGAAAGTAGAATATAGCTCTAGGAGTTAGCACACTGCTTTTCATTTAATTATGGAATAAATACTTTGATTTTATATCTACTACAATGTTGACAAAACATTACTATAAATCAAGAAAATATGTGCATGCAGAGAGCTGGCTAGTTTTCCAGGGAGAGTTAAACTCTGGAGTGGCCAACTGACAAGCGCTTTCATGGTACCAAAATAAGATGTGAATCAACTCTTCACTCATGCTTTGATGATTGTGTTCCTATTACTTCAATGAACTCAGAATGCTTTCAAAGGGTTGCACATATTTATTTATTTTTTAATTTTATTTTATTTTATTTACTTATTTATGTGTATGAATGTATTGTCTGCATGTAGGTTTGTGCACCCATGTCATGCAATGCCGCAGAGTTCAGAAGAGGGAGTCAGACTCTCCTGGAACTGGAGTTCTCCTGGAATTGGAATTACAGACGGTTCTCAGCCGCCATGTGGGTGCTGGGGATCGAACCCAGGTCCTCTGCAAGAGCATTCGGCACTCTTAACCGCTAGGCCATCTCTCCAGCCCGCACATATTTATTTTTAAGAAGCATAGACTTAACATTGACCATCAATACCTGATTCTGTAAGGTAGCCCAACATTATTTAAAACTGTGTTTAGAACCAATAACTAATAGTCCGTGAAATTTGAATGAGAATGTTAGGATGCTGCATGGGTCCAGGCTATTATCAAGGGTGTGAATTGGATTAGTGATCTGATTAATCAAGAGGATGGATATGTCTGCTCAGCATCATCACGCTGTCCCTCTCCCAATAGATCACATCAACCTGTTCTCATTGTCCTTAATGGACTCTGCACAATCGGTCTTTATGAATTATATCTTGGGTTTCTCTCCTGACTTTTGGATTGCTTGGTTCCAGTTCTTTCAATGATTATGACAACAGCGTTGTTATTGGAGAACTATTGTGAGCTCCTTGTTTTTTAATGAGTGGGAGGTGGGAGGTGATACCTGCTGGGCAGGACAACTCAGGGACAGTGAGGACCAGGAGTTACTTCCCCACATTTCTATTTCTCATGAGCAGAGTCAATCCCAGTACAGAACTCTCTGCCCCTTGCATTACCTAGATATTTTAAGATGAGCTAACTAAAAATGTACCCACCTATTGAAAAGACAATTATTACTTAAAGCAACCTTATTACTTATATCTCTGAGGAGTTTAAGTGTACTCCTCTACCAAGAGCTGAAATAGATCAAGTATTAAAATACTGAGAGTACCATAGAATAGAGGTCTTCTTAGTTAAGTTCTAACCTTCCAAAAAATATTGTATCCCACATCAAGCAAAGATGCCTTTAAGATAATAAGCTATTTCAAACAGTGGGTGGGAAGTGTGTGTGTGCACATACATGCATGCATGTCTGTACACAGGGGTTCATGTATAAGTTCTGTAGCATCAAAGGCACTTCCTTATCTTTGTCTTCTTGTTCTTAATAAGTTTATGTCATATGTCCTCATGCTTTTGGCACAAATAGAGTTGAGTGATGGATGCATTTAGGTGAAATTAAAATAGCTGCAATAACATCTTTCTGTATAAAAGTAAAATAAAAACAAAGCACAAAAACAAAATGAAGTAAAGGGCATCTAATACTTAGGCATCTAATACTTAGGAATCTAATCAGTTATTCAATAGCAAGCAGCTTGAAGGTACAGTTGACTTAGAGGCTTATTATTAAAGACATTGTAAGATTTTCAAAAAAGCAGCCCCTCCCCCACCTTGAAAGACTGGAGGAGGTTTAATGTCAAGCAGAAACAAAGACATGTTGATGTCTGAAACAAAGATTAGGGTGCTCCAGAATTATGTGAACCCTTAACCATATGTGGTCATATATGTCAGCTACAAGAAGCTAAGTGCTTTATTCTTTCTGAATTTTAGAACCTGTCCTCACAGTTGGAAAAGTTAGCAGTGTACTGTCACAGGACCTACCAGGGCTTCTGTTGCCTGGGTGTGCACCCATTCAGATGCATCCTTCACAAAGCCTTTGTTTATATCACAATAAATCGTGTCATCTCTACACACCTGTGGAATGTATCTCTTATTTCTGTTTTAACAGACAAAACTAACTACATCATGGAACGATAAGCCAGTTAACATTGAAGGGGGGAATGGTAATTAGAATCTTAGACCCAACTAGCTTCCTTTCACCCTGCCTATGGCCCTTCATAGTCCTAACATTGCCAAGATTTCGTAACTTCAAAGCAATTTTTAAATTATTTTTATTTTAGGTGTATAAGTATATTGCCTGCATGTATGTAGGTATACCTGTGTTGTGTGAGGCTTGCAGAGAACAGAAGGGGGCATTGGATCCCCTGGAATTGGAGTTATGAATGGTTGTTGGGCTGCCATGTGTGTTCTGGGAACCAAACCTGGGTTCTCTTCAAGAGCAGCTAATGCTCTTAACCTCTGAGCCTTCTTTCCAGCCCCAGATTTCATAACTTTTAATATCTAAGTCTATAGGATTTAAAGGAAGAACAGCTCTTCATTTTTTATTAGAGGTTTATGACAGATGAAGAATGAACAAGTCCAGTTGTGCTTTATCATCTTTCAGGAAGTAGCTCTATTACTACCATCACAGTGATGGTGCTTTTATAGTCCAGAGATTTCTGTCTGCATTTTCTTGTTTTCTCCCCTCCTTATTTTTTCTTCTTTCCCTAAATTAAACCTTCCTGTTTTCATATACTTATGAGAACAGGAAGATGAAGAAAGGAAATTTATTTGACACTTTAAAAAAAATCTTCATTTCAACACTCTTATTCCACTGAGATTTGGAGGTCTTCATCCAGTATCCTTGGGAAAGATGATACATATGGATGTGTCCTCTAGAGACTAGGAATTCCTCAGCAGGTTTCAGCATCAGCATCGAGTTGCAAGTCAACATGTCATGCCCTTACCATAGAAACGCTCAGGGCATGTGGCATAGTCTGATGAGGAAATGGAAACCAGGCTGAATAAGCTTCATGAGAGAGAAGTGGAGATGGCTGGGAGCAGCCCTTCAGTTGTGAGGCAATCACTGTGAGCTTTGGGCTAGTCTTTTCTGACAGGGGAGGGCAAATACACCTTGATGCTCAAATCCGTCCAGTTCCTCCTCGCTTGCCCATCTACAGATCAGCTTTGCTTGGCAGAGCCGCATGCTGGATTCCACCTTGATTGCCTCGCATTTCCTATGCTGCCTTTAATGCCTATCAGCTTGTATTCCTCCCATAGTGGCTTCCATTGCTCTCTCAGCATTATTATCTAATTGAACACTGACTGATTCTAATTCGAGAATAGGAAATGATCTGGATTTCCTTTTTAATAAAGTCTTTAAAATTTTAAAATTTGTCAACATTCCCTTGGTTTCTCACACTTAACTTCAACATTCAAACAAAAAGGAAAAAGAAAAAGAAAATCATAATTTAGATATGTTAATTGGTAATACCTAATTTGAGGAATGAACAATATTTTAGAAAGATAAATTTATTTTTCATACTTTCTATTTTACAAATTTATTCATATGTAGTTAGTTTATGCAATTTGCTAGCTTCCACCACACTTATAATTAAAATAAGCAGATTCTTCTTAGTGTGAAACAGCTACATAAGTAAGATATTGCAGAGACCTTGCAAAGCATAATCAAAGGAGAATTATAAAATTGTTAAGAGATTAAAAATTTACAAACAAAAATTGTGACTAAAAAAGCCAGAGAGGCAGAGCCTTTAACGTTTTCAGAATGGCAGCCAGTGAAACGTCACAATGGAATTTAACAGAACTGTCTCAGATATTAATGCATCACATTCATGCAAGGCTGTTTGAGTTTCTAGTTGGAAAAAAGTTGGTTTATCTTCCAGGTCTGAAAAGGAATAGTTTGAAGCCAGTCCCATGAGCCTATGCAGACAAGTTCTACCAGTATGGGCACTCTTGTGATAGCCTACAGAAGCTACATCATAGCAGAAGAAGCAGCAGGTTGCCCACAGCATCTAAACAAATAGGACAGTCCATAGAAGCACATCTGTCTCCCAAAGTTTATAAAAAGCTATGATGGGGGAGTTTTCAACAGTACCTGGGAAAGTTGGCATTAGCAATCTTGTTACTGCTGTGATTATATAGAGAGTAGTAAGGTTCAGATGTTACCAAAATGACTGACCAAAAGAGGATGAAATCCTTCAGCCAGAATTTGTTTTAGAAGGGATTATATAGGATTAAATAATGGGATAATTATCACTAAGTCCTTATTTTTCTCTTATCAATGAACAGTATCAAGCAGAATTAACATGTTTCTCTCACGTTGTTCACATGAGTAAACTGAAAAGAAACCCCGAGTATCAAGTTTCTTCTAAAATGAAAATAATGACAATATTTTTTATCATGGTCATTATGGATTTATTGGTTTGGATCCATGATCCATAATCTATGTCCAAGAAATGGTAGTCTTATAAAAAGAATATTAGAGTCTCACTCACTTAAAGAACACTCGAGTTTAATTCAACAAGTACTGTGTTTTTGTTAACTGCTATGACGTGGGACACAAAGTTGAATGAGATACAGATCCTGTTTTCCAGGAGTTCACAATATAGTACAACAAGAAAATGATGTTCAAACTTGGTAAGACAGGTCAAGTGAAAGACAAAGTTACACTGGACCAAGACACAGAAAACAGCTACTTCTGATGGAGAAGACTGGAGGAATTGGCATTTGAAGTGCTGCGTGAGTAATGAATGTGTATTTTTCCCTAGTTGAATTTGTCAGCTTAATTTATTCCTGATCAGTTTGTCATGATAATTATGATTCAGCACTGAATGTCACACCCAGGACTCAAGAAAGAGTAGATGGAAAAGTATTCCATTTTCCATAGGTTTTTATTTGCTTTGCTACTCTCTTACCAATTTCTTGAGAAGTAATGAAGGTGTGAAAAGGGAGGGCAGTAGGCAAAACAATTTCTGAGAATAAGGAAAGAAAAGAAAGGAGAAAAGAGACGATTCACATTTTCCATCCCAGTTTCACTTGTACTTTGTTTTATATTTCCATAGTTAGACACTCAAATAACATTAAAGGTTGATTTAAGCAGTAAATTAATGCAAGGTAAGGCTATAAGTAATAATAGCTAGTATTTACAAGCACTTACTATATTCTCACTACCCTTGCATGCTCTTTAAAGCCTGAGTTAATCTTTGAAAAAGCAATGTTATTAGATAGTATGATGTCCCTTTCAAAATCTAGAGAATGAGGTGAGAGGTTCAATAAGATTTTGGATACCACATATCTCAATTGGGAAGCTGATTCGTAACCTGCAGTCTGTTCTAAGTCACTAGCTGTGAGGTCATAGGGCCATTTATATTTTCAGAAAATATAAATGAACTGGGATTTCAGAGAATCCTCTGAATCCCAATTGTATTAGGACTATTAATAATTATTATAAATAATTATTCAGCTATTCTTAATATTTTCACCATCATGTATTTAATGTTTCACTTTATGTAGGTTTTCCAATGTCCCTTTCCTTCACATTTGGTGCAACTAAGGATGTCAGTTCAAAACACATTTATACATTTTTAAAAATTTTTTAAATTTTATTTTATTATTTATGTGTAGGAATGTACTGTCTGCATGTAGGTAAGTGCACCCATATCATGTAATGCTGTGGAGGTCAGAAGAAGGTATCAGATTCCCCTGGAACTGAAGTTAAAGACAGTTCTTAGCTGCCATTTGGGTGCTGGGAATCGAACCCGCATCCTCTGCAAGAGCAGTCGGTGCTCTTAACCACTGAGCCATCTCTCCTGCCCCAACAGGCTTATATTTTAAAAATTAAGAATTTTTGGTAGGAAAATGCAGAAATCCATAGCTGGAGATGTGAGCATCTTTTTTATTTATTTTTCTGCATCTCTGCTTCCTACCAGTTTGCCTGTAATTCTTCCTGCTTCAGAGAGGGTCTTTGGAAGATTTATTTAACATGCATTGAATTTAGACAGAATCTTAATTAGCCTAACACAATGTGGTCATTGATTTTATATCATCACTTTTATTAGATCCCTGTCTGCATTGATTTTTAAGTAGACAAGTTAAACAATTGTTATTTTATTGCTTCTACGAGTGACCAATAAACATAGAGCAGGGAACAGACATAAAATAAACACGTGCTTAGGGATTAAGAAACATTAAACAAGTACCTGAGTCCTTGGCTTTCCTCCTCAGCCAGCGGAGAAAGAAGACATAGAACCTCTGGCCACAGGGTATGTAGAATTTGACCTTCCTGCAGGTTGAGCAGGTCCCAGCCTCTGGTTTGCATGTTTAGTCTGATCCCCATTGTCAATAAAGAAGCCAGAAGAATGATGGGCAGTTACTTACTCTGTGAGTTCCCTACTTAGTTGAGACTTCAAACCCAGCCAGGGTTTGAATAAATAGAGAGCATTGTTTGACAACAAAAGGTTGGATTTGGCCCCAAATATATGAATAGATGAGCGTGGAAGGGAAATCCGAGAACATCCCATGGGTCATGGCTCTTTGCCAGCATGTTCTCCTGAACAAGCCTTATTTTCCTTAGATTTTCATAACCTTCTTTCTTTTACCAAGATATTTAATGTAAAATTTTCACTTCTTACATTTTAGCCAAGTCTTTATCACAGCCTGCTTTTGAAAAATATGTTTAATGTGATGCCCCTGAGACACCATGAGAAATTCACTGTTTGAACATTAGTGCATGGGTCGTGCAATCTGGTGACTGTGTGTCAGGGAACACAGTGAAAGACAGAGGACACTTCCCTTTTAATGGTTGGCAAGAACAATCCAAGTGACTATCAAAACCAAGTAGGTATCCTCAAAGCTCTTTATTATCTACCAGAAATAGAAAATAAGACCCTACTGTTCAGAACAGGACGTGCTTCAGGGATAGGACAGATTAATGGAACAGGAACTGACCTGAAAATTTTCTATCTGAAGTTAAGTGCTCATAATGCTAGACAATGTGCACAATGCTATGAGAGAAAAATCAAACAATGGTACAACCCAGCACCAAACTAACAACCATGATGAGCTGCCCAGCAAACTACCTCTATTGGTACAGTAGAGCCATTGTTGTCTGGGGAATGGTCTGATTGGACTTGGAACCCTCTGGATGGGATTGAACCCATGAGAGGCACTATACACCCAGCCAAATGCTCAGGGCTGGAGAGGACACAGAGCCTAGAGGAAAGACCGTCGGGGTCCTATCTCTAGATAAATGAAATTTCATACCATATACTAACTATGGAATCTTATATTTACAGACAAGCATATCATATGCTACTCCTCAAAAAAGATAGAGGCCACTGCAGAATCCAACAACTGTTCAAACACAGAATATCTATCTATCTATCTATCTATCTATCTATCTATCTATCTATGTAAACATCCCCATTCCTAGAAGACACATCTACAATTGAACCTCTACACACAGGATGAGGGGCACAGAGAAAACGAGTGCACCTCTCAGTTCTCACCAGGTGCTTCCTCACACAATAGAGAGTGAGGTAAACAGAAGGCAACAACTAGTCAAGCTTCAAAATATGGGAGCTCCCAGAGTGTGTGTCCCTGGATGGGGCCCATGGCTCAAGGATCATTGTGGGAAGATGGGGAAAAAATATTGTAAGAGCCAGGGCTGGTGCAAGAATGTGGAGAAGTAGTGACTTACAATCAACCGTCAGCTTTCACATATAAACCTGTGGCAATGTAGGTAATAAATATTTAAAAAAATAAATAAAACTATGCATTTATTCAGACAATCCAAAATGGAGGAATAAAAGGCACAGTCCTTTCTAATTTCTTTAATCATGTTGCTTTCTTTTAGAAATGTCTAGATTCCCTAATACTATTCTAAAATTTAAATAGTTTTTCATTATTGCCTGCTTCCTGGGTTATTTTGAACTGGACTTTCTTGCTGTGATCTACTCCTGATAACTCCCAGATTTCATCTTTGATTCTGATACACTTAACTTTTTGCTTATTAATCTGGTTCCTCACTCCAGTGTTGTTGTAGGCACCAAGCTTCAGTTGGTGGCTACTCATATATTTGGACTAATGAGGAGATGATAAATTTCATCAGTTGAGGCATCCATAGTCACTCCATGAAGTCATAGGCTGCCTAGGATCTTGTAATTTTCCACTCCAGCTGATAATCTACCTCTTGCACATGTGTCATGCCCTAGGACTGAGGCCATATCTATAATAGAGGCAGAAGTAGAGCTAACCCAATTGCAAGGCTACTTACTGCATTCTAGAGTCCTAGCACCAATTAAATCCATCCTACTTTGGTGGAGGGAGGAGGCGCTATAAAGTCCTCTTCATCTTGCATCTTCCCCATACTCTCCCTCTTGTGGATGCTCAGGGACTTTAGGCTGCCACCACATCTGCCTCTTGTCCACTTTGATCCTAATTTTTTTCAGCTCTCTCACAATCTTCAACAGTAAAAATGGTAGCAAATCTACCCTGATTATTTAGCCATTCTCTCTCTTTTCCACATGCCCACCCATGAATACATATCCATCCATCCATCCACCCATCCATCCATCCACCCATCCATCCATCCATCCATCCATCCATCCATCCATCCATCCATCCATCCATCCAATGAACAGCACATGGGATATTTGTTCTTAGTAATAATTAAAATATTTACCCTCTTTTATATACTCATTTTAAACCATTTTTATATTCTGAAGCTCCAATAAACTCAGTTTCTTATTCCATTTGAGTTTGTTGCTTCTGTGGTTATTTCTAGCAATTATTTCTGACAATGTGTCAGTCATGGGAACACTTTGCAGATTCAAGGAACCTAGACACTGAGGCCTGACTTACATACTCAAGCCTTGTGAAGTATTAGAAAGTATAAAAGTATACATTTCTGTAGTCACTCCTGTCCTCTTCCATCTCACAAATGCGGTCCATATAGACTTCTAAAATTCATACATTATTTCAAATTATAATCACAACACCTTCCCGTGATTATGTTCACCACACCATACAGAAACCAAAAGGTACAGTTTCACTGCTAAGCCTTGACTGCTTGTGCCATGGGGGAGAAATCAGCTCAAAGGGGTTTAAGTTTCCTTATTCAAAGCTTTCTTTGCATGTGTTCACATATATTAGGAGTTTTTATATTTTAAATATGGAATTTACTATATATAAATATCAAACTCTACAACATTTAAAAACATTTTAAGTCTATCTTGGCTGTTTTTCTCATTAACTATCTTATAGATTCATTTCATTCTTTAACAGCTGAATTCTTTAACACCCCTGAACTAGGGCTTTGTGTGTGTGTGTGTGTGTGTGTGTGTGTGTGTGTGTGTACAGATACATGTGTAATCTACTTAAGCATTTCCCCCCAAATGGACAATGGATGGCTATATTTGTTCCCTTAATTTTTTTCAATCATAAGCCATTCTTTAACCAAGAATGTACGGTAGATATATTTTTAAAATATTTTCTCATCCAGCTTCCATATATGAGAGAGACTCTGAAAGTCGGCCTTTTAAAATAACTATCATGTATTTTTCCCTTGTATAAAAGTTAAATAATGCGAAATCTCTGCAATATTCTCAACAGAAAATTTCGGCAGATGCCAGTATGATGGAAAATAATTTTCAATTGATAAATATACCACTTTCCTCTCAGAACATCTTTCTGCAGACTTCTCATTATTTACAAGTAATGTTCATGCTCCTGAAAATAAATACATTTAGGAGATGATAATAAATTGTATGTCCAAACTTTCAACATGAAGTTAAGGTGTTAAGTAAATAGGAATGACTATACTCATTTAAGAGCCAAGTTATCTAAATTTAGACTAAAATTGTCTAAAATCAGAGTCCAAGTGTTTTCAGACTTCAAATACACACCTCATTAAGTTTTGCCTTATTCAGTTTTGCTTATTCCATGCTGCCCAAGGGCCTGCTGTGCGCTATAAACTCTTCCCAGCAGTAGAGGTGACCATGACTGGATTCCTTGATTTCAGAAAATCAAACAGATGTCAACCTCTCACAGCTTTTCCCATATTTGTAAACAATGAGTAGGTAAGCAATCTCCTTTCAATCAATGTCTAGGGGAAAATAGACGAAATTCCCTAGTACTGATAGTCAGCATAGAAAGAAAAATAACCTTTACTTGAACAATGGATTTCTAATTTTCTGTTTAGATATAGCTTAGTCTCTAAATTCTCAAACTTCTACCAGGTGAGAAACTCCAAGAACACAAAGAATATTTTTCTAAAATGTTGGGGCTGGAGAGATGGTTCAGCAGTTAATAGCACTGACTGCTTCTGCAGGAGAACTAGATTTGAATCCTAGCACCCACATGATAGCTAACAACCATCTATAACTACAGTTCCAGGGGACCCAAAGCCCTCTTCTGACCTCTGCAGGCATTGCATGGCACACGTGCATTTACGTACATGCAGGTAATATACTCATATACATGAAATAAAAGTAATAAAAGTTTTAAAAAATTTGTTGTTTAGTCTGGTTAATTTGGCTGATTCCTGTCAACATCCCTTGCTCTAATCTGCACCTGTAAGGATGTTTCTTAATTTCAAAGAATTTCTACCACAATTATAGTTAGGAAGAAAAGCCAGTCATTTGGATGCTGGTTTAGTGACCTCTTTGGTAATGGAGCTCTTGTTTGCTAAAAGCTAATCCAAAGCACCTGGATGAAACAAACTGATTTTCTCTGGTACCTGATAATAGCAGACAGTGACTCCATGCTTCTCATAACAACTCCATTGAGGTACTGCCATTTTTATCTATATTTTATACATGAAAAAAATTGACTCCCTCCTTATAAATAACAAAATTTTGTCCTTGTGGTCTGGCTGAGCATCAATTTCAGCTCAAACTCCTTGTAGTAGAATTACTATGAGCCCCACAAACTGTGAACTTCTCCACGGCAGTCTCACAAAGATGTGATGTTTTAACTGCAGTCAGAATATTTGTAATACTCTAAGGCAGAGGACTTCGGACTGTGGTCAGCTTCCTCAGCAAGTGATGTCAGCACCCAAGATTTTTCTCTTTTGAACCTTTGCTAACCAACAATACTGATTCCCACCAAAGAAAGAAATACCAGAAGCTTCACAGGACAACAGGGGAGTAACTCAGGCACTGATCTTCATTTTCCTGTTGAAGATACTGAGAAAGACAGCCTAGCTCTATGACCTCAAAAGAAGAGAGAAGAAATCTTGCTAAATAGCACAGGGGGTCCTGCTATAACTTCATTTTCAGTTCAGCAGGAACTGTCAAAGTATTGTATGAAGAGATGTGAGGAAACAAAGTCAGTAAATTGTCCATGCCTTCCAGAAATTCCAAATTTATTTTGGTAATCAAGAAATTAATATATGAAGAAAAATAATGGGCAAGTTGGCATGGCAAGGTGCCATGGGAGTTCAGAGAGGGAAAGATTAACTGTATAGGGCTTCATTAACTACACAGGGCTTCAGCTGCACCCTGAAAGGAAAGGAACTTCAGTAACTGAGAAGAAAATCCAAAGACTCAAAAGTAGAGAATCAGCTTATGCTTGGAGCAGAGGGCTTACATTCAAACTTCTACTTTGTCCTTTTGTCTTTAAGAAGCATCTGTGGCTCATGGTAAATGCACTGTTGTTCTCTGAGGAGCAAGCATAACGTTTGCTTCCATGGAAGACAGTCAAGGACTCTTCGATTATACTTTGTTTAGACATCAACAGAGAAACTAAAGTTGACTCTTCCATCTGACCTTGGTCACATAATACTATATAGTATTTATTACTCTTACAGCAAGTAAAACAGATCAATGTCCAAAGTTTTGCTTCATAGTTGGTTTCAGACAACTTGGACTACTGTAGCACCATGAGTCATGTTTTCTTCTCATTGATCTTTGGTCAGCATTCCATCCGCAGCAGAACCATTTGGGTTTTCTGTGGAAAGAACACATTCCCCTTTCTGAAATTGCCCAATTTTGCCCAGTATATTAAGGTCTTCTTTTTTAATTGATGTTTAGTGTATTTCAGACATCATTTTCAGTTCAATTTAGACATATTAACCTTTCCCTTCCTCCCACCCCAGATCATGCATTTTGCCATAAATGTCCTGCATCTTTCTTTTACAGTCTTTTTTATGTTTAATAATTCACATTTTCCTCATTTAATTTTATATTACTCTAAAATATGAATACATACCTTCCGCCCATATACAGTATTTACAGAGTCTGAAAATAAGTGGTGGGTCAATTCTAGAGCCTGTCAAGAGATTTACATTATAACAACATAGTTGCTCTCAGATAAAAAGAAATATAACAGTAATGTTTTTCAGCTTGCCTTTCAACTGGGGATTTGGTGTTAGCATCCACAAATGAGGGAAACCATTCCCTGTTTGTTTTTCTGGGACTGTGTTACTTCACTCAGCATAATGGCTTCAAGTTCCATCCATTTACCTGCAAAGTTCATGATGTCATCTTTCTTTACTGCTGAATAGTACTCCATGGTGTAGATGTACCACACTTTTGTCATCCACTCGTCTATTGAGGGGAATTTGGGTTGGCTCCAGCTCTTTGCTATTGTGAAGAGAGCTGCAATAAACATGGATATGCATGTATCTTTGTGGTAGGATGAGTCTTGTGGGTATATACCCAGGAGTAGTATGGCTGGGTCAGGTGGTAGGCTCATTTTGAATCTTTTAAGTGATCTCCACACTGCTTTCCATAATGGATGTACAATCCCACCATCAGTGGATGAGTGTTCCCCTTCGCCCACAACCTCTCCAGCATTTGGTGTCTTTTGTTTTCTTGATCTTAGCCAGTCTTATTGGAGTGAGATGATATCTGACAATGGTTTTAATTTGCATTTTCTTAATTATTAATGATGTTGAACACTTTTTAAGATGTTTCTCAGTCATCTTTAATTCCTCACTGGTGAAGTCTCTGTTCAGGTCTTTATTCCATCTTTTGAGTAGGTCATTTGTTTTCTTCTTTGTTTTTTGAGTAATCTATATATTCTTGACATTAATGCTCTGTGAGATGTGTCACTGGTGAAGGTTTCCTCCCACTCTTTGGGTTTTCTCTTCACTTCCTTGATTGTTTCTTTCACTGTACAGAAGCTTTTGAGTTTGATGAGGTCCCATTTGTCAACTGTTGACCTTATTTCCTGCACAGTTGCTGTCTGATTTAGAGGCTTTTCCTACACCTATGTTTTGTAGGTTGTTGCCAACTTTTTCTTCTATGGCCCTCAGGGTTTCAGGTTTCATGTCGAGATCTTTGATACACTTGGAGTTGATTTTTGTACAGGGTGAGAGGTAGGGGTTTAATTTTATTCTTCTACAGATGGTGATCCAGTTGTGCCAGCACCATTTCCTGAAGATGCTATCCTTCCTCCATTGAGGGATTTTGCCCCTTTGTCAGATATGAGGTGGCTGAAATTGTATGAGGCCAAGTTTGGATCTTCAGTTTTGTTCCATTGGTCAATGGGTCTGTTTTTGTGCCAGTATCGGGCTGTCTTTATGACTATAGCTTGAAATCTGGTAGAGCAATCTCCCCTGTATTGCATTTTTCACTCACAGTTACTTTAGGTATTTGGGGTCTTTTGTTTTTCCATATGAATTTAAGGATTTTTTTCCCCAAGTCTGTGAAGAAACTCAAGGGGATTTTGATCGGGATTGCATTGAATCTGTATATTAATTTGTGCAAAATGGACATTTTTACTACATTAATTTTACCAATCCATGAGCATGGGAGGTCTTTCCATCTTTTTTTTTAATTTTATTTATTTCTGTATGTGTATCAATGTACTGTCTGCATGCAGGTTTGTGCACCCATGTCGTGCAAAGCCACGGAGGTCAGAAGAGGGTGTCGGATTCCCCTGGAACTGGAGTTCTCCTGGAATTGGAGTTTCAGACAGTTCTTGGCCACCATATGGGTGCTGGGGATCAAACCCAGGTCCTCTGTAAGAGCAGTTGGCACTCTTAACTGCTAGGCCATCTCTCCAGCCCAAGTCTTTCCATCTTTTGATGTCATTTTCAATCTCCTTTTTCAGGGGTTTAAAATTTTTGTTATAGAGATCTTTGGTATCTTTAGTTAGGTTTGTTCTCAGGTATTTTATTTATTTTGAGGAAATTGAAGATGTAATAAAAAAACCTCCCAACTCAAAAAAGCCAGGGCCCAGATTGTTTCACAACAGAATTCTATAAAACATTTAAACATTTAAAACATTTAAACTCAAACTGTTCAGAAGGATACAAACAGAGGGAATTCTCTCAAATTCCTTCTATGAAGCCAGCATCACTCTAATACCAAAACCAGGCAAAGATACAACCAAAAAAGAAAGCTATAGATCTATCTAATGAACATAGATACAAAAAGTCTCAACAAAATGCTTGCAAATCACATGCAGACCCACATCAAAAAGATCATCCATCATGATCAAGTTGGATTCATACCAGAGATGCAGGGATGGTTCAACATATGTAAATCAATAAATATCATAAAACACATAAATGGACTGAAAGACAAAAACCACATGATCATCTCAATTGATGATGAAAAGGCCTTTGACAAGATACAGCCACTCTTCATGTTTAAAGTTCTAGAGGGAACTGGACTGAAGGGAACATTCCTCAACACAATCAAAGCCATATATAGCAAACCCACTGCCAACATCATCCTAAATGAAGAAAAATTGGAATGATTTCCCTTAAAGGTGGGAATCTGGCAAGGCTGCCTCTTATCGCCACTCCTCTTCAACATAGTGCTTGAAATGCTTGCTAGGGCAACAAGAGAAGGAAATTAAAAGGGTACTAATCAGGACAGAGGAAGTTAAACTCTGCCTTTTTGTAGATGATATGATAGTTTACCTAAAGGATGATAAAAACTCCACCAAAAAAAAAGAGTGGTGGGCTACAAAATTAATGTAGAAAAATCAGTAGCATTTCTTTACACCAACAATAAACAAGTGGAAAAGGAATGTAAGAAGATCTTCCCACTCAGAATAGCCTCAAAAAATTAAAAAAATATTAAGCTCTTCTATGGTAGCATTTACACATCATTGCTTTATCCTGGGGAGTAAGGTACAAAGACCCTCAACTATACAAATAGCTGAAGATTTTTTTTCCACTTGTGACTTAAGTCAGCAAATGACCAGGAAGGGTGTTATAAAACCTATGAGGAAACCTACTGATACAAGCAAGCATTATTATCCAATATCCTACCACAGAGCAAGTTTGGGGGCCACCTCTGTGTTTTCTGGGGATTCCGCCCACATGGGGTTGGGAGATCAGCTTTGGGATCTCATTAAAGTTAGTCAGAGGGAACATTTGTGCCCTTGATTTGATCATCACCCTATTACAGGTGTTTCTGAGAGGAAGAATCATCTCTTTAACACCTGCTCATGAATTGCATATCCAGTTCTTGGAAAATATCTGACACCATAGGAACAATTTCAACAAAGGCAGTTTATTCTAGGGAAGGTTGACTTGAGACTGATGAATAAAATAAATATAACTAAATACAACTAAGAGGTGAGGCTATTAGGTTGTTATATTGTGGATGGGAGGTGAGACATGACACTTTTAGATTTTTTGTTTAATTTTTTTCAAAAGCAATGATTCTGTAACATATCCATCATATTGAACTTCAGCTCTTGTGAGAATGAGACATTATGATTAACTGAGACTTTGAACATAGAAGGTTTAGAGCAAGGGAATATGGTATACAAGTACATGAGTTGGGTCTTTGTGCAAGATGATAATAACCTCTGACGGTATTTGCTCCTTCAACACATGGTTGAGCTGGTACTATGTATGAACTATGGTAATGAGCCTTTTGACCCAGTACTGCAAAAAACAAAAGCTCTAGTAATTATAGGACATTCAGTTCTCTGGGAAGACAGGTAAAGTTTGCGAGTAGACAATAAGCTCATAAATAACAACTTGTTGTGAGTGCAGTGAAGAGAAAGAATAGAGGGAGGAAGGAGAGCAACGAGGAAGAAACTAACACAGAGCAGAGAGTAAGCTCTTTGCAGCAGGTAACACTCAAGTGCATGCTTTAAGACAGGAAAGGAAAAATAAAGGCCACCATCTAAACAGCAAGAGAAAAAAGCAGCTCCAGAAAAGGATGATACTAAAAACATGGAACAGGCCGGGGCGTGGTGGCGCACGCCTTTAATCCTAGCACTCGGGAGGCAGAGGCAGGTGGATCTTTGTGAGTTCAAGGCCAGCCTGGTCTACAGAGTGAGTTCCAGGACAGCTGGGGCTACAGGGAGACCGTGTCTCGACAAGACCAAAAAAAAAAAAAA
>VZQC01006754.1:959000-992364 GCA_009823505.1 Rhizomys pruinosus
AAAAAAAAAAAAAAAAAGAAAGAAACTTTCTTTTTTTTAAAAAAAAAAGCTTATTGAGGTATTTCAAACAGGTGAATAGACACTGTGAACAGGCTAGCTTAGGGTTGTTTAGAAGCCAGAAGATACAGAGCATATGTAGTAGTCTAGGAAAAAGATCCCAGCTTAGGTAAATGTGACAACAGTAGTGATGTACAGAAATTGATTTCAGCCACTGAAAATAATTTCCAATAAGACGGAATGAGAGATACTGATCTAAAGACATATAATTGACCTCTGAGGGTGAGGAACAAAGTTATTTCTTAGGTCCCTTGGCCAATTTGGAATGGGTGTTAAGTCTGGTCGTTAAACACCGAGAAAGGCTAAGTTATACCAGCCTAATACATCAGACCTATACTAAAATTGTCATCTGAAAACAAATTATATGTTATTTATATATCATATTTCATGATTCACATTTTTCAATTTTGATTTTATATTACTCTAAGATATGAATACATACCCTCTACCCATATATCAAAATTCCAAAGTCTGAAAATAAATGGTAGGTTAATTCTAGAACCTGACTAGGGGTTTACAGTATAAGAGCACAGTTGTTTTCAGATCATGAGGAATATAACATTAACATTGCTCAGTTTGCCTTATAACTAGGTACTTGGTGCTAGCATCCACAGATGAGGGATACCATTTGTCATTTGTTTTTCTGGGACTGTGTTACTTCACAGAGGTCAACTAAGTCCCAGGGGACTATCCATGGGGGCATCTCTTGAAATGTCCTTCAAGCGTGAGTCACCAGTCTTCCTGTGTAGGGAGGTCTTGGAGATCCACTAATGTGACTTCAGCCAGTGTCCAGTCTATAAAGAGAAAAGTCTTCTCATGCTTCAGAAAGGGAAACCTGGTCTAGCAAGACCTGACTTTGTTCTCGAATGGATGGAACTGGTAACTGAAAAGCCAAAAGGAGCCAGCCCCCCACCCCCAAAAACCCCCTGAGTGAACCCTGAGGACCAGATCCTCAACCGACCTTGAGAAAACAAAAACCTTGGTTAATCTGGGCTAACTGTGTGGCCTTAAACATCCAAAAAGAAAGTATAACCAGAAATAAATAATTAATAAGGCCTGAGAAATTGTACTTCAGTTATAAAACTTTCTTAGTAAAAAGACAAAAAGTAAAAAAAAGAGCACAGTTGTTTTGCCTGTCCTACTGGCAAGTGCAGCTACCCTGTGGCTGCCACTGCTTTTGCCATCCTTCAAAGACATGAGCCACAGCTTTTCAGCCTTCCAATATGGATGAAAGACTCATGTCTCTCCAAGAATCCTCCCAACCTTCAATGCCAGATGGGGACTGCTGAGACATCCATCTTGTAGACTGAGCAGCTACTGGGGTTTCAGCCTCATTAGAGTATAGACTGCCATTGTTGGACTACCAAGGCTGTATCACGGGGGCCAGTACAGGAAGATCAAGACAGGACATGGTGCTTACTGGACCTCATTTGGGTGACCATGGGAAGGAAAGACCCCAGTGTGGAGCACAAGGGCAGTACTGATGTTTGCTTGGGCTTGCCAAGGAGGAGCCTTCAAACACTTCCTTAAGGAAAACATAACATCTTTCAGCCTAAATAAAAGAAAAAAAAGAAATCATAAGCTGAGGTTGCTAAAACCCAAGACATCATAATCTTGATATACGTGTGGCATGCATATATGGATATTTTGGAGTGATACAAATTGGAAGGAACAACAACAACAACAAAGACTGGGTCAAAGAACTGACTGAAACAGTAAACTTTTGCCCCAAACAGCAAACTTCTGCTTCCAAAATTAAAAAAAAAGAGAGAGAGAGACTGAGAAAAAGATGAAAGACATGTACGGCAGAATGCATGATGCATGAGCTCTGGTGGGGTGGGGGACAAGAAAGAGGGGCAGGTCTTAATTTGATTGAGAAATGTTGTATGAAATGCACAAAACTTTATTAAAAATTAGCTTTGAAAAAATATTATTTTCTACTATAAATTGACAATAAATTGCTGCATACTTAGAAAAAAAAAAGACATAGAATTCTATAGTGGGTGATAAAGAGAATATTTATGTTGGCCTTAGAGAGGTCTTCAAGCCATAAGAGCCAATTTACTGAGTTTTGTGGGGAGTTGTGTTGTTTGAGTTTTGGCTGTGATGCCAGGCAAAATGAGTTTGTGGCACAAACATTCTGCTTCTTATTCATGCATCCACTCACTCTTGCCCCACCCAACCTGTTTCCCTAACCCATTTCCTTCCACCTTGCTTGTGAAGAAGTTGTTTCCCCATTGTGATTTCCATGTTGTTGTGAAGGAGTGGATTGTATATGTAATTGCTGTGTTGTTTCACATGATGGAATATGTAAACACTAAGGTTATTCTTATACAATTGAAGAGATATTGGACCAAACCCAAGAAATGTGTTTTGTTCTTCTTGACAGGATTTATCTTCACGTAAAATGTAACCCAGAAGAATCTTAGGCTGGGGTTTTAAATGTACCTTGACTAATTAACAGAAATAATTAGACATGCATGTTTATGTGACAGATAGCTGCTTTATGTTTCCAAGGAGGCCAACTGGACAGTGTTTGAAAGGCTCTTTGCTACTTCAGTTTGTATGCAAGAATTAAGTGTTATGGATTATGCTGTCTCCTTAAATTTTGTTTAAACATATGCTGGAGTGCTGTCTCTCAGTACCACAAAAGTAACCTTGTTTGTTGGTGAAGTCTAAAGGAAAATCAATTTAAATAAAGTCACCAAATGGTCCCAAGTCAATATGAAGTGTGTTCATAAAAGGGACAATGGCTACAGAGATGCACACAGACAGAAGATGATTCAAAGACAGCAAGAAGATGATCACATACAAGTCAAAGACAACCATTCCTTACAGGCCTCCGGAAGGGCCAACCCGAGCAGTACTATGTTCTTTGACTTCTGTTCTCCACAGTTTTGAGAAAATAATGCCTTTTTGCAGAAACCATCCACTTTTTGCTACTTTGTAAAGAAAGGTAGACTTGGTAAACTGACATATAAACTCCATGTGTTGAGAAGTCTCAGATATGGGCTTGATAATTCTATTTTCTTGGGTAAATGAAATTCAGGTTTGATTTTGGAAAGAAATTATTTCCTATAGTATCATTTTGCAGAATTTTGAAATGAATCTGCAGAAATAGCTTATTGATTCTTAGAAAACATCTTATGCCTTCTTGCTCTTTACTATGAATTGTCCATAAGTGGATGTGTATGAATCCAATCAATATAAGCCTTTCTAATTATTTTTTTTTTATTTTTATTTTTAATTATTTATTTATTTTTTGTATGTGTATGAATGTACTGTCTGCATGCAGGTCTGTGCACCCGTGTCGTGCAATGCCGCGGAGGTCAGAAGAGGGTCTCGGATTCCCCTGGAACTGGAGTTCTCCTGGAATTGGAGTTACAGACGGTTCTTAGCCGCCATGTGGGTGCTGGGGATCGAACCCGGGTCCTCTGCAAGAGCGTCGGTGCTCTTAACCGCTAGGCTATCTCTCCAGCCCCTAATTATTTTATGAACCTCACTTTATTTAATGCAAAATTATTACAGTTGATAAGATCATTGGATACAATTGTATATTTTCCATTTTATCATACTTTCAGATTTTGGTAGAAGTACTAAATTGTCTCAAAAGTTATTACTTTACAAAATCTGCTTGCTAAGGTGACTTCTCTTTGCTCTTTTTTCTTATATTAGTTTCTATGCAGCATAGTGTAGTGGTTAGTACTCCACATTTATGTATCTACACTCCCTCGATTATTAGCCATGTGATCCTATGAAAAGTCCTCTACCCTTGTGGTGCCTCAGCTTCCTTGTGGGATTGTTACAAAATGAAATAAACATATGCAAAGTACTTGGAACAATGGACCATGTATAGCAGACATCCTTAAATGCTACCTGTTGTCGTAGGTCTTTGCAATGATCATGGATGGTTTAGGTGAAGCTACATTTACAAATGTGGCCTTTGAGACCAGAGAGGCTCTGCAACAAGGGAACCTGGAATCTAGGATTCATTCTGAAGCTTACTAGAGTTACAGTCCTCAGCAAGAAATTAGGAGTCATCTGTCCCAAAAGCCTCAATGAAAATTAGCTTCACTTAAAAAAAAATTTTTCAAGTTGGGCAGAGTGGTGCACATCTTTAATCTTAGCACTCAGGAGGCAGAGGTAGGTAGATCATTGTGTGTTTGTGATCAGCCTAGTCTGTATAGTTTCAGGCTAGCCAGGGCTACATAGTGATAGTGAGTCTCTCTCTCTCTCTCTCTCTCTCTCTCTTTCTCTCTCTCTCTCATATATATATATATATATATATATGAGATATATATATATGAGAAAGATATCTATATCTATATCTAATCTATATCATCTCTATATCATCTCTATATCTATATCTATATCTATATCTATATCTATATCTATATCTATATATATCCTCTGTCGGCTCTGTCACACAACTGCTTCACATCTTCCCCCAGATTCAACCCCAATACCACCTCTTCCATTGCCTTCCCCATTTCTAGGTCTCTGAGAAAACTGAAGGAATCAGAATAAACCACCTATTTCCTCTCTAAACCATGTTCCAACTCCTTGCAGTGGACCTTGTACCTTTCCTTCATTGCCATCCAAAGGAGTTTGGTCCATGCTCCTGCAGAGGCCAACTCTTCGGTCCTGGAGCAGATACCCTTACCTCTCACCTACTCACCAGCACTGCTCCAGTGGTGCTTGTTTTTTTCAAGTCTTGCCTCAACAGTTTTTCTCTGCACTGGATTGTTTCCATCAGCATGCTGAAACAGCTCCCTTACGGAGACAAGGTGACCTCTCTCTTCTCTCCACACACCTTCCAGTAATCACACTGCTTTCCTGCAAAATAGTGGGGTATTTATGTTTTCTCGAGTTCCTATCCTTGTAATTAATCTCTGTCTTGACTACACTATGAATTGTAGATTTTTAAAACTATTTGATCACATTTATATTGCATTTGTCAAGTTCTTTAATGTTTATATCACCTGCCTTTTCTTTCTTTCTCTTTTTCTTTCTTTCTTTCTTTCTTTCTTTCTTTCTTTCTTTCTTTCTTTCTTTCTTTCTTTCTTTCTTTCTTTCTTTCTTTCATTGAGAGCCTCTTCAGTATGGCTCCTGTGATCTTTTAAAATGAAACTATTACTCCTTCTTAGTTTATGTTGTGTGATTTCTGCCTCAGCTTTGGGATGAGACTTGTCTCTACAGACCCTGGTTCCATCCTGGGAAATGGTATTTTGGACCCTGCTGGGCATTTAGAGGTCCTTATTGCAACTAGTATTTGACAGTTTCTAGGATTCTTCAGTGAACAGAGCTGCAAAGTGTAGGTTTTCTTTTTTTAGAAAGAGAAAAAAATGCATTCTGAATTTATACTACTACTTTTTTTTTTTTTTTTTTTTTTTTTGTCTTTTCGAGACAGGGTCTCCCTGTAGCCCTAGCTGTCCTGGAACTCTCCTTGTAGACCAGGCTGGCCTTGAACTCACAAAGATCCGCCTGTCTCTGCCTCCCAAGTGCTAGGATTAAATTACTACTTTAAACTCAAAGAGATGGCCTGGTGGTTAAGAACGAAGACCGCTCTTGCAGAGGACCCAGGTTTGATCCCCAGCACCCACATGGCAGCCAAGAACCGTCTTTAACTCCAGTTCCAGGGGAATCTGACGCCCTCTTCTGACCTCTGCGGCATTGCACGACATGGGTACACAAACCTACATGCAGACAGTAGTACAAAAACAACTCACAAAAAACAAACAAACAAACCTCTTAATTCTCTGTAATAATGTCATAATTATTTTCTTTCTCCTAGCATGTTTTAATATTTTATTTTTAAAAACATTTTTGATTTATTTACTTTTATTTTTGAGTGTATGAGTGTTACACTTGCACATATGTAAGTGCACCCATGTCATGCAATGCCCAGGGAGGACAGAAGAGGGTGTCGGATCCCCTGGAACTGGAGTCACAAGTTGTTGATATCTATCATATGGGTGACTGGATTTGAACCCAGGTCTTCTGCAAGAATAGTCCATGCTCTTAACTGGTGAGATATCTTCAACTCATAAAACATTTTCAAAATAAAAATGTGAATATGAATATCATTCCTAGCAACAATCTTGATAAATATATTTTAAATTTTATTTTTCATATTTAAATATATATTTTATTTATTTTACTTTGTGTGTATGAGTGTTTTGCCTGTGTGTAAGTGCACCAGTGTTTTGCAATGCTAGAAAAGGAGGCAGGATCCCCAGAACTGGAGTTCCAGATGGTTGTTAGCTGCCATGTGAGTGCTGGGAACTGAACCCAGATCCTCTGGAAGAATAGTCAGTGCTCCTAACCATTGGGCCATCTCTTCAGTTTCATGTTTTCACTCTTAGAGGGATACACTAGTGATGTTCAGTGACCATACCGCTTTTAGAAGTAATTAACATCATTCATTTTCTGTGTGAAAACCTGGGTGTTTCTATCTTTCTCATTTAAAATTTTTGATTTTATTTACATTTCTTTTTAGCTCTATTTTTAGCTTTGTTTCAGAACTTTAAACTATATAGTTCACGAATCAATTTATAATATGAGATACATATAGGTAGGTCCAATTCTCTCTCTTCTATGTTCTCTATATTCTTCTATTCATAGCTATTTTATACCATTTTTTACCTTTTCCTCTGTTCTCTTTTAAAAAGAGCATATATAAGGGGCTGGAGAGATGGCCTAATGGTTAAGAGCGCCGACTGCTCTTGCAGAGGACCCGAGTTCGATCCCCAGCACCCACAAGGCGGCTGAGAACCGTCCGTAACTCCAATTACAGGAGAACTCCAGTTCCAGGGGAATCCGACGCCCTCTTCTGACCTCCGTGGCATTGCACGACACGGGTGCACAAACCTACATGCAGACAGTACATTCATACACATAACATAAATAATAAATAAATAAATAAATAAATAATTAAAAAAAGAGTTCCTTTAAAAAAAAAAAAGAGCATATATAAGACTGGGGATGTGGCTCAGTGAGCAAGAGAAATTGTCACACAGCATGAGGCTCTTAATTCAGTCCCCAGAACTCATGTAAAATGCTGGGCATGGTCACATGTTCCTGTAAACCCAGCAGTGGTGTGTGTGTGTGTGTGTGTGTGTGTGTGTTGTGGGGGGGGGGTGGCAACGTGGGAGGTGTGTGCAGACAGGAAGATCCCTCGGGCTTGGTGGCCATAACTGGAAACTGGCAAGTTTCACATTCTTGAGTGACTCTATTTCAAGGGACAAGTAGGCGAGTGATAGAGAAGAACACCCGATATTTTCTACTTGTACACACACACACACACACACACACACACACACCACTTTCTTTCTCTTTCTCTTTTTCTCTTTCTCTGTTTCTGTTTCTCTCTCTCTCTGTGTAACATACTATACTAGTTACTTGACTGTTACTATGATACAACACCATGACCTTACAGAAGGCAGAGATTATTTAGCTGACAGTTCCTGAGGGAGGAGAGCCCATCATGGGGGGCAGACATGGCAGCAGGAGGTGGCAAGAACAGAGAGCTGAGCTCACATCTTCAAGTAGGCACAGGGGAGAGAGATGGATGTGGCTGTGAACGCTCAAAGCTTCCCTTAGTGCCTGCTTCCTCCAGGAAGTCTATGTCTCCTAAAGATTCCATGTCTTTCCCTAAATAGCACCACCAACTGATCAGGTGTACAAATATCTGAGCCTATGGGAGACATTTCATTCAAACCACCACACATATATATAGTTTCTATACCTGCTTAGCACCCTAGCCACTGTTAATGGATACATCAGTTTTTTTAAGTCTTTGATGTTTTGAAATACTACTAAAATATAGTCTTATATGTCTATCATTTCATGTTTTTACCTGCTTGAAATAGTTCTTAGAAGCAAACTTTCAAAGGGTAACATTATGCTTCCATAATCAAATGCTATAAAACTTCCCTCCATAGGAAATCTATCATTTTTATTCATTTAATAATCTATGGGAGTTCTTTTCCATACTCTTACTTTTACTTTTGGATTCTTTTGGAGGAGAGGTATTTAAAGTTTTACATTTCACCTATTCCGATGATTGAGAACTTGTAATTCATTGATGTTCTATTTTTGTCTTTCATGAGTGAGATTAAACTACTTGAGCATTTTTAAACTTAATCTGTGTGTCCTAATCTTTGAGCTTATTTTGAGTTAACATTTGTCTCCATTTTTGTTCTCATAATGCACACCTTACCTTTTGGGAGAGTCTTTGAGTTATTTCTTAAATTTGATTTCCTTTGAGTGTTATTTCTCTCCTGGGTTATCAAAAGCCCTCCTCTATTGTTTCCAAGATTCCACCTCTGCTGCCCTCATAGTTGACTTCAATGCGACAGCCAGAGACCCTTTAAAAGTATGTGTCCCGTAACAACACCCTTCTTTTCAAAGCATTGCAATGACTACTCATTCTATTGAACATAACAGCTAAAATTCTTACAACAGCTATAGCCTTCCAGGATATTTGAAGTCCCCTAGGGACTAGGCCTTACCTTGCTACTTTCATTCTGATTTACTTTGCTTTTGCCAACATCTTTGGGCTATTATTCAAGCAGGTTTACCCAAGAGGTTTGGCTTGCTGTTTTTCTATACTGTTCATATCCCTCACCTTTTTCAGCCCTTCTGCAACCATTTCAGTATCAGTATAGTCATCCCCATCCCTCTTTTGTCCTGATAATCTCTGATGCCATTATCTATTACTTTTCTCCACATTACAGCTGTCTGCTGTGTCATATCTTTTACCTGTTCAAACATTTGCTGTCATTATGTGCTGATGGGATAGACTCTGTGATAGGACCTCATGTTGTTTATTTGCAGTGCCCTAAAGAGATGACTCGCACTTATTCCATAGATGACAGTATGCACCAACTTCTAGCATCCCATTCTCAGATAAGCCAATCTAGACTAGCTTTCCAAATCACAGCAAGCTGGTGAATGAAATCAGAATCTGCACTTAGGACAAATTGCAATGTGTCCCTTATTTTCTTGCTTGCTCTGCTGCCTCCAGGAAAGATTTTGAGATTATGTTTAGAAGCCAGAATCAATTCTGTTCTGGGATCTGGATTCTAAACTCAGTTTGTCAAGTATAAGATAGTAAAGTCACAGGGTAGTAATCTATGTGTTTTGATTTTCTATGACAACTTTAGTAATATGAAGAGGAAAAAAAGGTTCTGTTCTCTCTGAAGTTTTCCAGGAGCCAAAGTATCTGATTAATGAAACACACAATACTGAAGTCTATATAGTAGAGTATAATCAATATCAGGAAGAAATGAAGGGAGACTTTAGGTTAGCATTGTTTCCTTCAGCTTTTAGCCCTTTGGATAGGTGAGATGGTAATGTCACACAAAAGTTTCATTGTTTTTCTCAGAAGCAAGAGATAGAACTGAATTGTATTCTCTCTCTCTCTCTCTCTCTCTCTCTCTCTCTCTCTCTCTCTCTCTCGTCTCCAGACTGAGTTTTATAAGAAAGGCCTCAAAAAAAGTACGTTACACTTAAGTAATTCTGTGAAGTACTTCAAGAGTTTCTCCAAGAATTTTGGGAAAAGTTAGTAAAAAAATGCTGGCTAGACACCCACAGCCACAAATCAGTTTGACTATTATATCTTTCCCCTGTCCCTAAATCTCCACTCTGTTGGTAAAAACAAAGAGTCACTCATAGATAAATCTGAAAACTCAGATAAATCTGAAAACTGACATGCCAGTTCTTGCCATAGTTGGAGAGTGGCATTCAAAATTAGAATATATTATAAGGTATGAAGGATATAAAACTCATTTGTAGTCTCCCCAAAATTAGAATATATTATAAGTTATGAAGGAAATAAAACTCATTTGTAGTCTCCCCAGTCCTTTAATTAGAAAAGAAATGAAAAAGAAAAATCGCAATGAAATGCCCTAGGTCCTAAGAACTGGTGGTTGGCAGAATTAATTATCATTGTTAGAGCCACTACGAACGTTCAGGTCTCAGGTACAAAGCCAGCTTGAAAATTTGACATATACTCCATAAAATATTCTGCCATAATTGTTACTTTTTTCCTTCAGAAAAGCATCTTCTTATTCACTCTCCTGTTTCCAAGGCCCTGGTAGGCAATCATCGCTCATCTTGGTTCCCGCAGAGTGCAGCATCAGGTTTAGAATGATTTCACATGTCCACTGGCATGGCATGGAGGTTAATAACATTGGTATCACCAAAAATAGACCCCCTATTTTCTGTTGATGGACTGAATGCATTTCAGAGCAGTTTTGGTATAGTTTATTTCAGCGCTATCAAAAATATAGAATCCAAAGGTGCCAGTGATGGTGTTTCAAGATTGTTGGTCAGTTTCTTTTGTTTCCTAGGGTCTTAAGGTATACCTTAGTATGAACCAGGATGGGTGAACATCCTTCTATAGCCAGGGATAGGACCTGTCAACCCCTCCCTCATCCGTGCTGGAAAGTTGACTTTCTTGATCTTGTGCAGATCTGGTATGAGCAACCACAGATCTGGTATGTGAGTTCATGAGTGCATTCATTGACTGTGTCTTTTCTAGAAGGCATTGTTTCATAGTCCTCCCAACCTCTAGTTCTTATATTCTTTCTGCCCACTTTTCCTCAACATTCCTGAGCCTTGAGGGTATGTGATATAGATATCCCAGCTGCAGCTGAGCATTTAGCAGTCGCTTATTCTCTATACTTTGACCAAATGGGGATCTCTGTATTAATCTGTGCCCACTGCAAAAAGAAATTTCTTCCATGAGGGCTGAGAACTGCACTAGTCTAAAGATAAGTATGTAGGAGGCAGTTTGGTAGTATGTTCACTTAGCAAAATAGTAGCAGCAGGTTCTCCCCTAAGGCCTATTGTCTCTCCAGCAGTAGGTTCTTGGCCAGCATTTCAGTTCCAGGTATGAGGAGATCCCTCTTGTAGATCAGGCCTTAAATCCACTCAGAAAATGGTTGGTTACCTCTGTAAAAATCATGCTACTATTATAGAGCTGAGGAAGATGAATATGATCAAAATGCATTGCATCTACATATGGAATTATCAAAAATTAATACACTATATTAAAAATAAGTTCGTATTCCTGACCTTGTGTCCCAGAGTTGGATTTATTTGGTCTGGTGTAGATCCCAAGTCTTCCCTTTTAAGCAAACAGCCTCGGGGTTGCCGTGGGATGCTCCTTTCCTCTAACCCCGAGGGCAGGAGTCCTATGAGCCTCCACCAGCTTCTCCTGGGGCTTCTCCACACTTCAGTGATGTTGTGCTCTTAGTGTCCAGAAACAGAATTTTCTTTGTTTCTTTTTCCACTTCAAGTCCTCAAAGAAGGATGGGATAGATTCTCTAAGTTCTTTCCTAAGACAGGAAAACTGGTTATTTATAGGACCTCCATTGAAAATCTTACTGCTGACAAACTGGAAACAAATGTAAGGAAATTTAAAATATCTAAATTTTCTCAAAGACTTTATAGTTGTGGCTCTAAATCTGCTTCCTTTCTGACAGAACGGTGAAGTTTAGGTTTTAATGAACTTTCATTTCCCAAACTGGGAAACCCAAACTTTCCTTTCCTCCACCCCTCCCTATAGCACCATCATCCCATTGCTTTTCTGCTCTAATTACGGTAAAGGCCACAAGGTCTCAGTTTAGGCATCTATCCCCCCCCCGCCCAGTTTAGTAGATAAACATCGTGCATTTAGGGAGAAAAGTCCCTTAATCAAAAAGACTAAGTTTTAGGAAAAACTATGAAAAGAAGCAGCTTCCTTCAGAAACTGGTCCTTCTTTTTGTGATTCTTAATACACATGATTTTGGCAAGGTGAAACTAGCCCTGCTCATGATGTTGTTTTTTTTCTCTTTCTATATCTGGGCATTTCATTCTGGATAATTCATGTCGTTATGTCTTCAAAGTGGCCCAGCTCCAGCTCAGCAGTGTTCTTCATTGGCAGTAATTCTGCTGTATTCTCCATGTCAGACATAGTAGTTCTCAGTTATTAAAACTGAATTTGGGCCTTTCTTATATTTTCTTTACTTCTGTTTGAAGTGCTTAGCCTTGCAATACCCTTCAGGCACATATGGACCAGAGTTAACATGACTTTAAACTTACTTGTCTGCTAATTCTGAAGCCTGTACTATTTATGGCTTTATTTCACTTGAACAATATAACTCCTCATTATGGGTTATATTTTCCTGCTTATATTTTTCATTACTGGCAATTTCTGATTAGACTTCAGGTAGCATGAATTTTACCATGTTTAATCCTGAATATTTTTGTATTCATTCCTAACTTTATTCTGGGATGCTCGACTAAGTATGAAGATATCCACTCTGGCTGCTGTAATCACAGTTTTTCCCTCTGGTCATTTGAAATATTCTTCTATGTCCTTAGATGTCTATTCACACATATGCTTCGGCTATTATTCATTTTAGTACCAAGATGGGAGTCTAGGTATCTGGAATTATTTTCTTTGTTTCTGCTTTCCTTTCATGTTCTGTTACTTGTAGACTCTAGCTGTTCTGAAATCTCCAGATTTCTCCAGATTTCCTGCAGATCCAGATTCCTTTCCCCCTAATAAGGGACACTGCTCAGTTCTGCCTGGGACCTTCTACTCTTACTGACGGTCTGGTGACTCTCCTTCCATAGGAAACAGGATTGGTTATAGAACTTATGTCATTTGATTTCCTATTTCAGGAAATCATTACTCTTCACGGACTGATGCTTAATGCCCAAACCATTTTATTCTAATCATCACACACAATTTTAAAAGCTATTTTATAGAGAGGAACAAATCTGGTTTGTCTTCCCCAGAAATGAAAATGAGCCCTCAGACTTTGTACCAATAGTCACTGCTGTGCTTTTATTGAATTGGAGATTTGTTTAGGATCCTAAAGTGGCTTCTTATAGCCTGGCCAGAAGATAATGGTTGATATACTTGCTTGGAGACAATGAATGTCAAACTTCCAGACAGAAGGGTAACAGAAAGAGAAACAGATATAATGCTAACAAGCACATAAGAAGAAAGTGATGGTGAGAAACAATGCATGAAGTCATGGATAAGAAAAAATCATGCAGTAGAGAAAAGCGGTACAGAGAGGTGGTGGTAAAGGTCTTGAATAGAAGCAGAAACAGGAAAACGAGAGGAAGAATCATGGGGATGGTAGGCTCTACAGTAGACTCTGTTCCAAATGATAATTCTATTTTCCATAACTGTTTGCTGTATTTGAGAGTCTCTCACGCTTCCTTACTTAGGTCTGAACCTTTCTGGTATTGCTCACCATTGTTTCCAAAGAGTTTAATAGCCACCTATTGGATATGGTAGAGTAGTTGGTTGGAGCAAGAGCCCAGGTACCATGAATAGGTACATACCTTTTATTTTTATAAAATATACAGTGGGAGCCACAGGATGAGAGATGAATATGTACATATTTTACTAAGCTGCCTTTACCATAAACCACATGGACACTTATACAGAAAGAAAACAAGGAAGGAAGGAAGGAAGGAAGGAAGGAAGGAAAGAAGAAATAGAGAAGAAATTCGTTGTGTTTCAGAACAAATTAGAGGACATGAATTTTCAGGCACTCCGGTGTCCTTCAGCTGACAGCGGCATGCTTCATCGGATTCCTCCTCTCAGTCTACATCCTGTCATAAACTCTCCTGGCACTCTGTATCTTCCCTTTATTCAATCACCTCAGTTTATAATTATAGTTTGCTTGTGAATATGTAAGTAGTATGTTTCCTCCAAAGCTAGACTATAAGCAATAAAACATTAGGATTTTATAAAGATTTATAGAGTTAATGAGAGGCTGCTTTGGAGCCATGGGAAAACGGAATGTATGAGAAAGATAGTTCATTTTTCTATTTCCCTTTTAAACTGGACACATGGGACTATATTTTCCAGCCTCCTTATTTATTTATATTTATTTACTTATTTATTTATATTGCATATGTTCTGTGTGTGTGTGTGTGTGCACACATGCCACAGTATATGTGTAAGTCAGAGGACAACTTTCAGGAGTCAGCTCTCTCCTTCCACCTTGAGTTCTGGAGATAGAACTCAGGTTGTCAAGCCTGCATGGCAAGTGGTTTGACTTGCTGAGCCATCTTGCTGGACCTATCCCAGACTCTCTTGCAAATGAATTTGGCCATGTGAATGAAGGTGAGTGAGGTGGGTCATTTCCAAGCCTGGCCTACTAAACTTTCTCACATGTAGTCATTCAAAAAATTTTCTCTGTGAATGGTTTAGAATAACTTTTTAGGGTTCTCTTAGTCCCATTAGATGAAGAAGAATAATCATGAACCACACATTGGTTCATGAACAACAATCTAGGGGTGTCCAACCTGTCCATGGGTTGGAAGTGCATGCACATTTTTTTTGTATAAAAATGCAGCACAATCATCAGGTGGGATAATCCTTACCTGTTCCTCCTTTTGGAGGGCAGATAGAAAAAAAAATGTAGCACAGTGTACTCTCCTGGCCCACATGCAGCCTGGGGCTGAGATTAGACACCCTTGGTTAGAAGATAGCCTCTGATACCCCTGTTACTATCCCTTAGGTTCTGGATGTCCTTGGGCTGTACTGTTCTATTGTCCAGTGTGCAAGGGATCTAAACACTGATGAGGTAGACCACCGGACAAGGGGTCTGGTGGTCTCCTGATTCCTTTAGAGCTAGCTGTCTAATAGGCTGTTTCTATCTACTAATGTTAGAGGAAAATAATTCACCCTCTTTACAAAAGGATCCATTGTCATGGCTGCTGAAAAATATGGCCCCAGAATTATGGAATAATTAAGCATTGTATTACTCTGCTAGGTAAAGTTCCAGACCCTATGTCTATTGGGCTGATTACAGAAAAAAATAAATATTAGAGCTAAAACACATGCAAATCCTCCAAATATGCTTTCAAAGACAGCTTTGATAATAATTCTTATGGCTGATGACTGCAAACGCCACCTATCAAACAGGAAAGATACATTTTATCTACTTGTACCAAAAGGGTCTTAATCTATTTGATGGAACTAGGAAATAAGTTAATATATCATGTTCTGCCTTTGGGAACAGAAGACAGACTCAGCTGCTACTCTTTCTCAGCCTTGGCATGAAAATGGCTAAATGCTTGTGTGTTTTTTTTTTTTTTACACAATGACAGAAAGAGTATACTAGGCTATAACTACTAGATGTCTATTTTCACATTTACTACTTAAATAATTAAATTTGTCTATCCAGTTATGAACAAAGTCTTTACCTGAAGACATAACTGATTTTTAGAAATCCTTCCTTTACAGCAATCACAACAAATATCTTTAAGTGTGGATTCTATATACTACTGGCCTCACAGGCCAAGAGGCCATGGTTCCTGACCTCCCACAACTCACAATTCTACTGTAGAAATCAAATAGAAATCCCGCATGGATAAGTGATTTTTGAATCATAAGTTAGACATATGTGCAAAATAAGCAATATAAGAATTCCAAGAAAGCTGGGTGTGGTGACACATACCCTTAATCCCAACACTAGGGAGACAGAAGCAGGAAGTTGTTGTCAGATGGAGGCCAGCCTGTGCTACAGGGTGGATTCCAGGCCAGCTTGGTTCGTAGGGAGACTCTGTCTCAAAAAGAAAAAACCAAAAACAATAGCAAAAAGAAATCCAAGAAAGGAAAGTTAATTTCTAGTCAACTGCAGACTAACTTAGAAGAAACATTTCAGTGAGGAGCTGGATCTGGAATAGATGGACTTTAACTTTGGAAAAATATTTTGTTGGTTAGGAGTTAAGGTTAATGAATAAATAAGTTTTAAATAATGTAGCAATTATTATTGTTGCAATTAATATTTCCTCTTACAGCTTGAACATTTCATAGAGGATCTGAGAAAGTCCCAGGAGGCTTAGAATGTCAGAGATGATGTTGCTATGATGCACTTGATACCTGTTGACAGTTGCCTATAATATACTTGCCACATTGCCAGTCCTAGGACCACAGAAAGGAGGAAGTGGAGGAGGAGGAGGAAGCGGAGGAGGAGGAGGAAACGGAGAAGGAGGAGGAAGAGAAGCAGTAGCAGCACTACCACCTTAGGACCCTATAAAACATTCCCATGATATCATATTGTGACAGTGATTATAAAATTGTCTCTCCAGTACATTGTGAACTCTGGGAAGTAAGGTACCTTTGTTGTTTCTATCCATAATCAAGTATAATACCTAGTCCAATCATGGACTCTGAGGATGCTGATGTGAACTAGGATATTATACCCTGCCTAGTTGTATGAGAGATAACCCAAGAGATCAGTTTCAGAAATTGCTCATGAACAAATTTTATTAATCCAAGTAATGTCTATTACAAGAGAAAATCCAGAAGACATGTGGAAAAAATAAATACATGTGCTTGTGTTTGAATGACAGATTTCATTCACTTTCAATTTTCGTTCTCCATAATCTCATGAGGATGTCATTTTGATTCTGAAAATTATTACGCTTTTGGGTGAGACTAATTTCTACCCCAAATTCAGTTGCTATAATAAAGGTACAAGGAAAAATTAGTAAAATAGTAGGAAAATAAAATCAGCATTGTGCTGCAGTCTGCTTTGCCTCAAACAGCAAAGCTTATCAAAACTTATGATTGTGAAGGGGCATTTGAAAAAAAAACTCATTTTGATATATTTAAAAAATTGAAATTTGAAATTTTTCATCAGACAACATCATACAGAGGAAAAATTCTGTCATCTTAAACAGCCAATTTGGCTCTTCTAGCCCCTTAGTTCTCTTTTTCCAGGCCTCTATTTATCACCTCATTTAACTTGTAAGAAATGATAGGGCACAGGAAGAGCTCCGCCAGCAAAAATAATTCACAATTTCTACAGCTAGAGCACTTTCTGATCATAGCAGGAAGCAAAAGTCTGTAGCTGGCCCTAAATTAAGGGAGGTGAGTGATTGCTTAATATATTTTAATGGATTGCTGGTCGGCAACCTCGCACACAGTGCTTTCTAAACAGGAACTTTGGAAGACAAGAGAACAGCAGCTCTAGGCCATGGCAAAATGAAATTGTTGCCTAATGCTTTCATCTGGAATCTTTTGATACAGTTTGAGGAGTTACCACAGCAACAGATGATGTCACCTGACGTTCAGAGGAGCATTAGAAGATGTCAGCGGAAATGAGTAATCTTTACCTGGAGAAGCAAGGCAGACAGCCAATGCCCATCTCCAGAAAGGCACAGTGGGAACCCCATTCTTCCTTCTCTTGTAGGATATTTGCTGTTAAGGAGTTTGCTTAAGATAACTTAATAGTCACAACAACAACATAAAGACTGGGTTAAAGAACTGAATGATACTGTTAAATTCTGTCCCAAACAACAAACCTCTGCAGCGAAAAACTTTGGAAATACTGAGAGAAAGATGCAAGACATTTATGGCAGAAGGCATGAACTGGGGTGGGGTGGGGGGGGCAGAGACAGGGGAATGTGTCTAAATTGGACTGAAAGATAATGTTTGAAATATACAAATCATCAATAAAAGTATAAAAAGATAACTTAATAGTCATATTTCTTAAGATAGATGCTAAGTTGAAATTTGGATATTCTCCTTATTTAAACTAAGGCTAATTTGGTAACTGTAAGCTTTTTTGTGGGGGGTCTCTAATGGCTTGACTTTGGGGGCTTAGAGAGGTAGCTAAATTGTTAAGTTGCTTGATGCATAAGTATGAGGACCTGACTTTAGATCCCAGCACCCACATTTAGCAAGCGCTGAGGTACATGTTTATAACCTTAGCACTGGGGAGTCCACCCAGAATCAGCGAACTCCAGGTTCAGTGAGAGAACTTGTCTCAGAAGATAAAGTGGAAAGGGATTAGGAAGACACCCTATATCAACAACTGGCCTCTGCATGCACACACACACACACACACACATATGTGTTCTTGCAAACACATGTACACACAGCCACATGCATATGTCCATATGATAACACACACAAAGTAATTTGATTTTGACTGTTAATGCATGCACTACAATTTTGATGTGTCATTTTAAGAGATGCAATTAGGTATACAAACATTTCGTAGGAATGATAATGTAATTAAGATAGGTTTAATAAAATTATACTTAATAATTTTCACAAAGTTGGTGAATACAAAGCATACCATTTATTGAAAAAAGAGATAAAAGCCAAGTGTGGAATAGAAAATATATACTTTATTAAAAAAAGAGATAAAAGCCGGGCATGGTGGTGCATTCCTTTAATGCCAGCACTTGGGAGGCAGAGGCAGGTGGATCTCTGTGAGTTCAAGGCCAGCCTGGACTACATAGTGAGTTCCAGGTCAGCTGGAGCTACAGGGAGACCCCGTCTCAAGAAAATAAAAAAAATATCATTTACGATTTTATCATGCCAGTTTCAAATAAATTCAAGATGACATGCATATATGTATGTATGCATCTAATTGATTGAAAAGTTATAGACATAAAGGAGAAAATTTGTTCTATATTATTTTTATTTTATGTGTATAAATGTATTGCCTGCATGTGTGTAATCCCCTGGAGTTCAAGTTACAGATGGTTGTTAGCTGCCATATGGGTGCTAGGAACCAAACCTGGATCCTCTAGAAGAGCAGCCAGTATTCTTAACCACTGAGCCATCATTGCAGCCCCTTGTTTTTATTTTTATGAATACTTTTCTTAAATTCATAGGTTCAGAGATAATTATGCATAGAAGTTTAACTGTCTGATTTTGTGTGTAATTCTCTTTCTGAGTTTTTTGTTTTTGTATGTAGTACTGACATTGAAGTCAATTATTTACAGGCTGGTCGCTAAAAAATAATCACAATTCAGCTTCTTTGAAAATTTGTGTAGAGTAAAGGGTTTCTGTGGAAGTCACTGTGTGATTGTTTAATTAGCATCTAAAACAAACTAACAATTTCAGTAGCTATGGTCACTAATTGCTTATTTTGTCATGGCAGACTTCATTAAGAAAACATTTAAAACTCATGTATAATTGTTACAAAATCAAGTTCCAATTTGTCTTCATTTCCTGGGCACATTGCTTTGTTGTAAGCACTGTATGAAGTGTCTGCTTTGCCTTCGTGGGCAGATAAGAAGGCTTGATTAAAGTATTCCTTTAGATCTTGATGTAGGCCAAAAATATTTCCTTCCGTTTTAATAATTCCAAACTTGGTAGAGTTTGGATGATATATAAATAAAAAATATTGTCATTTTTCTCCACAGCAAAGCCATTTTCTTCATCCTCCACATCTCTGCTGGGTTTGTCCATTCCATGTGCTCTCCCAGTGCCTTGTGCAGATCTCATATTGGTCTCTTGGTCTCTGCTGGGATTATTTGGTAACCCACCCTAGTTTTTTAGCTCCTTCCTTGGGAAAAAGCCAATTCTTAATTTATCAAATCCTTTATTTCATCATTTTTACATCTACATTTTTATATCACAGTTTCGTATTAAACTTGATGATATAGCTCTAAGAAGGGCTGTGATAATCAATCAAATAGAACTCTTTATGTAGAGGAGGAGAGTTTCATTGATTTTGGTGAATCATTTTTTGATCATTTGAGGACTGTTCAGAATTCTGTTTATCACAAAGCCATCAGTAAGTCTGTCTTTGCTTCAAGTGTGACTTACAAACCAGAAGTACTCTCATAACCAGGGTGCTTGTTAGAAATATGGAATCCTGGGCTGGAGAGATGGCTTAGCGGTTAAGAGTGCAGACTACTCTTGCAGAGGACCCGGGTTCAATCCCCAGCACCCACATGGCGGCTGAAAACCATCTTTAGCTCCAGTTCCAGGGGAATCCAACACCCTCTTCTGACCTCCGTGGCATTGCATGACACGGACGCACAGACCTACATGCAGACAGTACATTCATACACATACGAAAATAAAATAAAAATTAAATTAAATTAAAAAAAGAGAAATATGGAATCCCAGATGCCACTTGGACATTTTTTGAACTGGAAACTTTGCTTTCAAAAGCATCCCAAATTCATATGGCTGAAGTCAGGAAAATGGTCACGTGAGATAGGGTAAGAAAGAAAATTCAAAACCCAAATAGGGCAGTATGAGCCCTTCATGTATGGAACATGCCTTTCATGAAGGCTTTGTCTGGCTTTCATTTGGCTGTTGTTTTTCCAGCGGTCTTTAAGTTGGTGACATATACTTGTTATTTTACATTACTAGATAAAATTATGTGTGCAATAGAATGTTTAGAAATATATTTCATTCTCCTGAGAGAAAGATGCAGGACAGTTATGGCAGAATGCATGATCTGAGATGGGGTGGGGGTGGGGGGGGAGGGAAAGGGAAATAAGCCTGAACTGAATTGGAAAAAAATGTATGAAATGCACAAAGCATCAATAAAAACTAATTTAAGGGCTGGAGAGATGGCCTAGCGGTTAAGAGCGCCGACCGCTCTTACAGAGGACCCGGGTTCGATCCCCAGCACCCACATGGCGGCTGAGAACCGTCTGAAACTCCAATTCCAGGAGAACTCCAGCTCCAGGGGAATCCAAGACCCTCTTCTGACCTCCGCGGCGTTGCACGACACGGGTGCACAGACCTGCATGCAGACAGTACATTGATACACATACAGAAATAAAAAAAAAAAAAAAACTAATTTAAAAAAAAATAAAATAAATAAAGTTGCAAAAGCAATTCAACAGAGAAAAAAAATATATTTCAAGCATATATTTCAAATATGTGTCTATATTTTTTAAATGACTAACTAATACAGGTTTTTACCTCACTTTTCTTTCTGTAGCAGGAACATTTTAAATCTACTCTTATGATTTTTTGATATTTTAAATTGTAGTCATCATGCTGTATACTTTAATTTTTGATATATTTATTTATTTTTCATGTGTATGAGTATATTGTCTGCAAGTATGCAAGTGCACCCCTGTTGTGCAATGCTTATGGAAGACAGAAGAGGGTATCCGATCCCCTGGAGTGGGAGTTACAGATGGTTATCAGCCATCATGTAAGTGCTGGGGATCAAACTGGTGTCCTCTTGCAAGAAAAACCAGCACTCTTAAACCACTGATCTGTATCTCAAGTACATTTTTTAAACCTTTACATCTCCTTGAAAAAAGGTTAATATATTTCCAAGGTGTGTTTTTCCAAATTATCTGTTCTGCATGTGATTTATTCAGATCATTCATTTTTTTTAAATTTTTATTTTATTTATTTCTGTATGTGTATGAATGTACTGTCTGCATGCAAGTCTGTGCACCCGTGACGTGCAATGCCTCGGAGGTCAGAAGAGGGTCTCGGATTCCCCTGGAACTGGAGTTCTCCTGGAATTGGAGTTTCATACAGTGGCTGCCATGTGGGTGCTGGGGATTGAACCCGGGTCCTCTGTAAGAGCGGTCGGCGCTCTTAACCGCTAGGCCATCTCTCTAGCCTCTCGGATCATTCATTATTGTTATTAAACTTTTTCCATAAGTCATACATCATTTCTCTCAATCGAATCCAGAGTCACTTCCCCTTCCATGTCCCCCACCCCACCCAAGTCCCTGCACTCTGCCCTACATGTCCTGCATCTTCTTCTGAGTCTTTCTAGATTTTTTTCTTTCAGTTCTTTTGTTGTTTTTCTCTCCAACTTGTATTGCTACAGTATATATACATAGTTATATATACATAAATAAATAAATATATATATATATATAGATAGATAGATAGATAGATACGTACATACATACACATATCACTTGAATTAGAGGACTTTTTTTTTCCTAATAGATGTGAAGTTTTCCTTAAGGAGGTGCTCAAAGGTTCTTCCTTGGCAATCCCAAACAACCATCCATCCTGCACTTTTCCTCCACATTGGGGTCTTTCCCTACCATGGTCCCCCAAATGAAGTCCAGTAAGCATGTATCCTATCTTGATATCCCTGTACTGGCCTCCACGATTCAGCCCAAGTAGTCCAACAATGGCAGTCTATATTCTGATGAGGTTGAAATCCCCTTAGCTGTTTAGCACAAGCTGGTTATCTCAGTAATCCCCACCTGGCATTGAAGGTTTGGATGATTCTTGGAGAGACATGAATCTTCAGCCCATATTGGAAGGTTAAAAAGCTGTGTCTCATGTCTTTGAGGAGTGCCCAAAGCAGTGGCATCCACAGAGTAGATGCACTTGCCAGTAAGAATTGAAGACAGGCCAAACAACAGTACTTTCTCTTTTCTTCTTTTTGTCTTTTTACTAGGATCTCAAGCTTTATGTCTGCATTACACTTTCTCTGGTCTTACTGATTATTTCTGGTTGTACTTTCCTTTTGGATGCTTAAGGCCACACAGTCAGCCCAGATTAACCAAGGTTTTTGTTTTAGAACCTGAGCTTCATTGCTGGGCCTATCAAGCTTATGCAGCTCTCTTGGCCTGCTGCACTTCTACTTGGTGTAAGGAAATGGTCCCTATGGGCTCTCCCAGAAAATCTTCCTGTGCCCTTCCAGGGCGGGCACCACAGAATGGTCTCCTGTGCCTGCCCCGAGCTCTACTGTCCTCCCTAACTCTCCTTTATGTGTTTCTTTGCATGGGAATTAAACTCATAATGAGATTAAAAAGAAAATCATTTAGATAATAAAGGTTATTCTTTGTCAATATAATTCTAATGAACATGTCTTGTAAGGCACGTAAGCCAAAAGTAAATACATATTTGAGCTTCACAAAATTAAGAAGTCAGACATCTTTTAACCCACATTTGCACCATTTTTAAGAGTTTTAATCTTAATATATTACTCAGATTTAAGAATTTTCCATTTTGGAGGATGAGCCACTTTTTTTTTATCATTAAACAAGGAATTCTCAAGCTAGGCATGGTGGTAATCCTAGCACTTGGGAGGCAGAGACAGGTGGATCTCAGTGAGTTCAAGGCCAGCCTGGTCTACATAGCCAGCTCCAGGCTAGCTGGGCCTAAAGGGAGACCCTGTCTCAAAAATACCAAAAAAAAAAATAAATAAATAAGTAAATATAAATAAATAAATAAACAAGGAATTCTCTCTTTTTCTATTTTTCCAGACAATCTGGAAATAATGGCTACTTCATTTTCACAGCTTTCCAAAGACAAAAGAAAGTTCATTTATAAAGATGAACAGCTGTGAGGAAGACATATAAATAGAATCAACAATTTAGGTTTCACTCAAATGAACAAATCAATGTTCAATAAGAGATTAGTCATTTAGGTATTGGGCAGAACTTGAAATTCCAGAATATTACCCTCTAAGAACTCTATAGGATCCTGAAACACTGGCAATATTTATTACTTGAACGTCGTACCTCAGGCTATTTAAATGGATGTATAGGTTTTCATATTTCTATGAACTATTTTACTTGATTTTGGGATAATTTCATAAATGAAAATGATATTTACATCATTCCCACCTTTCCCTCCAACTCTTCCCACATCTATGCCCCTTCCCCTCAATTTTATGACCTCTTCTTTAATTAATGTTGATATATATATATATATATATATATATATATATATATATATATAATAAATGTGTGTGTGCATGTAAATATAGATAAGTCCAGCTAGTATTGTTCATGTTTAATGTTTAGAGCTGACCACTTGGGATTGAAAAACCTATCAGGGCACAGATCTCTGGAGAAAATTATTCATTCTTCTTTCAGCAGCCATTAACTGCCTGTAGCTCTTCATGGAGAGGCAAGGCCTTGTGAGAGTCCTTCATCTATGTTGGCATGTCAACTGCTATTTTCATTACACAGATCTTGTTTAGATGATGTGATTGTGGAGATTCCATGGGTGCAGCATCCTGTCCTGTCTGAAAGACACCACCCAGCAGCAGGTGTCCTGGTCCTCCAGCTCTCTATTCCTCGATGTCCACTGAGCCTCAGTTGTAGGGGTTGCATTTTAGATGAATCAGTTGAGGCCGGGTGCCTCATAGTCATTAATCTCTGCATGTTGACCAGCTGTGGGTCTGGCTAGGCCAGAAATGGGTAAAATATTTTTAAAAGTACAACTAAAATGAAGATAGACTCCTGTAGCTCCGAGTTTGGCTTTAATTATGTACTTCCATTTTTGTCTCTAATTAGAGCTCAAAGGTGTTGACTTCCTATCTTCAGATATAATTAGCACTTGTATACTGAACATTAACATGATATCTTAAAGTCCAGCGTGATTCAGGACTAGGGGAAAACTCCATCTTAGTTGATCTTTATCCTTACCTCCTTAGAAACAAGACGTTCTGGTTTATAATTACCTAATATTCACAATCTATTTTTAGATGACTATAAATAATATGTATTGCTACATTTTCAAAAGAATGAGATGTTTGGAATATGCTAATATTCTTAAACCCACTTAAAGGCTACAGAGTAATCAGAGCATTTTTCTTTGCTTTTTTTATCCTTTTTAAAATTTGTTCAACTGGATAATTTCTTCTCCTCAGTCATTTCTTTTTAGTATCTCATTTACTTCTTACATTAATAATTATCCTTTACTGGGTTTTATATTTTTTGAAAACTAGTATATCCAAGAGCTTGCTTCCCAAACTGAAAGTGTAGACTCAAGACTATGCAAGCTCTCAGTCACAAAGTACTTCCTAGAAGCCCCCTTTTTCAGATGTGAACTCTCTCACAATTTTCAAGAAAGAAGAAAAAAAGAATGTATATAAGCCAGAGTAATAGAACTAGAGAGAATCTTCAAAATCAAAAAGTCTTGAAGTTATAAATTGACAACCCTCAGACACATACTTTATTTTGTATATTAGCTTTGTTGAAATATAATTTATTCATAGCTCTAAAAATCCATTCCTCTGCATTAGTTACATTTTGTTTCTGTGACTAAATACCTGAGCAAATTAACTTAAGAAGAAAAACTATATTTGGATTATGGTTCCAGAAGCTTTATGCAACAGACCTTGGCTATTATGGTGAGGCAGAGCATCATGTCAGTGTGTGGAGGGGGAGGCTATGTACCTAATAGTGGACAGAATCATAGAGTAATGTAAGGTCATGGGCAAAATGCAATTCTCAAAGACATGCCCTCATTGAAATACTTCCTCCAGCTTGGCCCCTGTGCAGGATAGCTTTAGTGTCAACTTGACACACCTGGTTGAGGGAGCCTCAATTGGGGAATTGGCTCCATTGGACTGGCCTGTGGCCATGTCTGTGGAATATTGTTTTGATTCTTGAATTATGTGTGAGGGCCCAGCCCACTGTGGGTGGTGCTGCCCCTGGGCAGGTTGTTATCTACAGTATAAGAAAGCAGGCTGGGCATGGGCCAGGGGAGCAAGCCAGTAAGCAGCATTCCTCCATGGCCTGTGCTTCAGCTCCTGCCTCCAGGTTCTTGCCCTGAGTTCCTATGGTGAGCTCCCTCAGTGATGAACCATGACCCAGGAGATGTGAGCCCAATAAACTGTTTCCTCCCCAAGGTGGAATTGGTCAGATTGTTTTGTCACAGCAATGGAAAAGCGAACTAGAACAGCCCCGCATCCTTAATTCTCCACAATTTCCCAAAATAGCATCAGTAGCTTAGGACCCAGCCTTCAACACAGGAGCCTGCAGGGACATCTCTCTATCAAACCATAACAACTTATTATTCTTAGTGGATTTAGTTCTACTACTTATAAAATCTGAACTTTTGGTTTATCTTAAAAATCCAAGACATTTAGACATACGAGGTATAACTTGACTGTGTTCAAAATTGGCTAGAATTAAGTTGTATAGTTCAGGTTTTGATAAGATTTCTTTTTTCATTTTAACATAGTCACTTTTACACCTAGTTGTGCTGCTATGATTAAATGCTTGAGGTGGAACCATTTATGAGTATCAGAAATATGTAACCCTGGAGTCTGTGAAGTCCCTGATTACAGAGTTGATATGATCAGTGTCTGGAGAGGGCCTGGTTTCTGCTTCCAAGTGCTCTGTTGGACAATGTGTCCTCTGGAGGGTATACTACTGCGCCTGCACAATGGAGAAGGGATGGAAATGTCAGAAATGCCTTAATGCTTCCTGAAGTTGCTTTTATGTATACGAATCTGCCCTCATGACTTAAACACTTCTCTGAAGGTACTACCTCCTCTTAATATTATCTTGGAGTTTGGGATCTTACAGGGGAATTTTTTGAAGAATATATACGTTCAAAACATACCCATACCTTATGGTAGTATATTCAACTTGCTTCATGTGCTAAGTGTTTTTTAGTGTTCTGTAGATATTTTGTATCAATGTAGAACTTAAAAAACTCCACAGCTGAGTTATTGATTGTGTTAGTCAATACTCTGAGTAGTTGTTCAGATTTTCACTTAATGAACTAAAACTTAAAGTGTATTTTTCTAGTTACCATGGATACCTTTCCAGTGCTCACAAGGCAAATGTGGATTCTGGTGCCATGTGGCCAGTGCACATACAATGTTTTTTCACCTCATGGAAAATTTTGTTGGCTGTGGCTACTCTAGCATAGTAATATTTCTCAAGGCTTCTGAATCACCTTTGAATAAAACTTAAAAATGCCATATGCCAACTATATATAAATGATCTAATACATATTTTATGGTCTTTTACAAATTACAAGAAAAAAAGATAATTGTAATTATCTGGCCAGCATCAATTGCCTTTGGAATTTTTATTTATTTATTTATTTATTTATTTATTTATTTATTTATTTAGTCTTTTCGAGACAAGGTCTCCCTGTAGCCCCAGCTGTCCTGGAACTCACTTTGTAGACCAGGCTGGCCTTGAACGCACAAAGATCCACCTGCCTCTACCTCCCAAGTGCTAGGATTAAAGGCGTGCGCCACCACTCCCGGCTCCTTTGGAAATTTTAAAAAGTAAGCTCATATGAAATAAATGAATTGACTGTGGCTTTAGCTGAAATTGATGCTCTTTAACCTGATCAAACTTTCAGTTCAAGTGTAATTGTTTGAAATGATTAGCTAGCCTGAGTGTCAAGTGATTCTCATTCCATGAGACAACTAGGGCAAAGATCACTGTTGAGTATTTTTGTGGAATTCTTCTGGAAGCTTAAGTAATATTTAAGCTGCAAGAGAATGCAAGTCCTGATGTCCATCAAAGTGGTTAATTTCTTGCATCAGTTTCTGAAAACAAAGTTACTGTGGCAAGTGTACTTGTGTGTCTTGTGACTGTCAAACACTACTGACCTTTGTTTAAAGGAGAAAACATTATTTTGGTGCTAGAGTCAGTCATATCTACTAGAAATAGTCTTCAGCAAATGATGTGGAGTGACTAATTAATCTCAGTATTTAATGAGTTGTCCTATTTAGACAAAATGGGCTAGAACAAATATAATTCTTCAGAGGTTTTCTGGTTCAGACTTTGGACCCAAAGTTCTTTGTTTCCTGTGTTACCCAAAACTGTTAGAATGCACTCTCAGATTAAAACAGTTCTGTCCTTTTGATAATGGCTTACAATGGGACTGAGCAAGAACACACGCTTGAAGCAGAAGCTTCATAATAACTATTAACCCTTCCTACTTAGTTTCTTGCTATTATGTTCTAGTATGTTCTTTTATTGTATGTCAATATTTTAAAATATTTGTTGAGAGCTACTAAATCACTATCACTACCATCTGTAGTTTCTACCTTGAGCAATACTGGAGTTATATTTATCCATTTCTAGATATAAGACTCCTTAAAAATCGATTAAAATCTGCAAAACATGTTAGCTCATGCAGATCCACTGATCTTTCTGTGTCCCTGTGTCACTCTCTGAGCTGAGCTTTCCTGATGATTTGTTGGGACTGATGTTTCCACTTGCCAGAATTTCAAGTTCAAAGGCCTTTCTGAAAATCAGCTTACTTTGAGTTGGAAGATAAATGGGTCCACGTTTTATAGAGAGCTATTACCATGCATTCTCTCTCCTCAGACTCCATTGCAGTAAAATTGTAGTGAAATTATACAAACAGAAGCTAATTTTTTTTAAAGGCAGGAAAAACATCTGAAGGGACTCTACAGAGTATAAAAGGAGCACTGTATTAGTCACTTTTCTGTTGCTGTGATAAAACACCATGACCAAAGGAACTTATAAAAGGAAGAGTTTATTTGAGCTTATGATTGACGGTTCCAGGGAATTAGAGTCCATTGTGGTGGGAGACATGGCGGCTGAAGCTGGAGCAGCAAGCCGAGGGTCACATCTCGAAAAGAGCACAGGAAGCAGAGAGAACGACTGGAGACCACATGGTTTGTTGAACTCACTAAGCCTGCCCCCAGTGACACACTTCCTGTAGCATGGCCACACCTTCTAAGACCTCTAAAAACAGTGCCACCAACTGGAGACAAAATGTCTGAATACTTAAAGCCTATGGGGGTCACTCATTCAAACCACCACATTCCGCTCCCTGGACCCCATAGGCTCCTGACCATATAAAATGCAAAATGCATTTAGTCCAACCTTAAAAGTCCTCATAGTCTTTACCAGTTTCAATGCCATTCAAAAGTCTACAGTCCAAAGTCTCTTCTGGGACTCAAGCCAATCTCCTAACTGTAAGCTCCTGTAAAATCAAAAGGCAAATTACAAACTCCCAATGAAGAGTGGAACTGAATACACATTCCCATTCCAAAAGGGAGGAATAAAGGCATAGTGAGGAAATACTGGACCAAAACAAGACCAAAAAGCAGCAGGGCAAACTCCAAGTCCAGTAGCTCCATGTGCGACTTCTGGGACTTGACTTCCAAAGGGCTTAGATGGCTCAGCTCTTCCAGCTTTGCTTGCAACATACATCTCTTTCTTAGGCTGGTACCACTCCTTGGCAAATATCTCACAGGTCTGGCATCTCGAATGTCTTCTTGGGGTCTCCACTGCCAACCAGGCTTCACATTCACAGCTTCATGCAATGGCCTATCAGGGCCTTCTTTATTCAGGTACTCCCCTGCTGCACTCTGCCTGGCCTCTGTGGCTCTCTGAAACCGTGGAGGAAGAACTGATGACCCCTTCGCTCTTGCAAACTTCATGCCTCTAAAGCCAGCACCACATGAATGAAATTGCCAAATCTGGCTGCAAGTTCGGGATGGACTCTCTCCTACTTTAGCCACATTTGCAATTTTTCTCTGCCCTGGACTTGTTGGAGGATTAGCTGGGTGTGGTCTTGCCCTGAAGTTATTGATTCTGTTGCTTACTTGTAAATCTCGAGGCCTCTCCTTAATCACTTTAATCTCACCTTTCCCATTGTTTACTTGTAAATATCTAGGTCTCTCCTTAATCACTTTACTCTCCTTATGAAAGGGAACCTCTCCTTCACATGCTTTGGCCACACCTTTAATCTTCCTAGTGTACTTTTCAGATCCAAACTGTACATTCTGCATTTCCTTCTGCCCCATTTGATCTTCTTCACTGTAGATCTGTATAATATTCACTATTAAAAGCCACGCCACCATTTCTATATTAGGCTGTCTTGAAATATCCTCCACCAAAGACATTAGTCCATTGCTTTTCAACTTAGCATCAGGCAAGCATTTGGGCTGTGGGCAAACTGCTGCCAGACTCTTTATCAAAATATCCCAGTTGCTGCCTAAGTCTTTATTTTCCTCTGGAACTACAATTTTTGCAGCAATGCTTTCTTCCAGGCTTCTACTAGAATGGCCCCTTAAGCTCTGCTTACAGTAGTCAACAGCTTTTCTAGCCCAAAGTTCCAAAGTCTTCCACATTTCTCCAAACATCCACATGGTCAGGTTCTTCACAGCCAACAGCCCACTCTCTCGTACCAAATAACTGTATTAGTCACTTTTCTGTTGCTGTGATAAAACACCATGACCAAAGGAACTTATAAAAGGAAGAGTTTATTTGAACTTATGACTAATGGTTCCAGGGAATTAGAGTCCATTGTGGCAGGAGACATGGCGGCTGAAGCTGGAGCAGCAAGCCGAGGGTCACATCTCACAAAGAGCACAGGAAGCAGAGACAACGACTGGAGACCACAGGGCTTGTTAAACTCACAAAGCCTGCCCCCAGTGACATACTTCCTCTAGCATGGCCACACTTTCTAAGACCTCCAAGAATAGTGCCACCAACCGGAGACAAAATATCTGAATACTTAAAGCCCATGGGGGACACTCATTAAAACCACCACAAGTACAAACAATCCATATAATTCTAAAAAACAAAACCCCTCTGCATTAGTGTGAATTCAGATTTTATATTTAAAATATATTGATTTAAGCTGGTTGTGGTGGCACACGCCTGTAATCCCAGCACTTGGGAGGCAGAGGCATGGGGGAATCTTTGTGAGCTCAAGGCCAGCCTGGTCTACAGAGTGAGTTCCAGGAGAGCTGGGGCTACAGGGAGACCCTGTCTCGAAAAGACCCAAAATAAAATAAAATAAATAAAATATAATGATTTAATCACAATATCAAAATATTTTCAAATTTTAGTTTATTTGTAGTAACTATTGTTAGCAAATTTTTAATGAAGAAAAACTGCTTTATACTGTTTTTTGGAGTCATGTTGTGCTCAGGCTGTGCTGTCCTCTAAGTTTCTCCACATCATTGAAAACTGAGATTTCAGGCTGAGTAACCTTAGGAAACTCGATTTTCCAAGGAGCTTTTAAGTCCATTTTGAGGGAGAAGGATGACTGTACTCCCCGCATAGACCCAGAAACTGCATCATCTGTCAGGCATCACCCTTCCACACAGATGGATAAATAACTTTTTCTTGGGAGTAGAAAGGGAACCACCCTGTAACCTTATAAGTTTATTGGGGAGAATTGAAACTGGGGGTACACGGATGCATCAAAGTCACATCAGGAAAACCAGGTCCATGAACTTATCAGACATATAAAACCAAGATGAGGGTCTAATTCCCTCCCCTGGACCCATAAAGTGATGGACACCCAACACTATGATGGCAGACCCCATACCAACCTGTCATCTGATCTGATACCTGGAGTGTGTGTCAAGGGCTGAGGACTCCCAGACTCAGCTCTCCCCCCCCCACTCAGTGATGCAGCATACTCAACTTGCCTTGCTGTCCACCTGTTGAACTCTCTGAACCTGAATTTAAGCAGATGTTTCCTGCTTCTGATTTATTTCTGCACTAGACCCAGTTAGACTTTTCATCTCAGAGCTGAATTTTGCAGCTTTATTCTTAACCCTGACTCCCATAGCACCTGACTCCTCCCTACCCCCTATACTGGTCTGATTTACTTTGATATCTATATGGACTTTTTGTCAGCTAGTTTCTCAAATCTCTTGAAGTCTACTGCAGCCTCTTTAGCTGGTTATTATTCAGGAACCCAGATAGATACTTAAATAGGTAGATTAGATTAGATGAGAGAGAAGATAGATAAATGATAGAGATTTACCATGTGCTGTGATATGAGAGTTAATATGACTAATTAGAATTGGAATAAAGAATTTGTCTTTGCCTTAGCCAAGGTATGTGGACTTTATGACAAAATTCTGTTGTTTAAATCACTAAACCTTGTGAATTTGTTGCTAGTGAATATATTCTAACGTCATGGAACGACACTAAAGTGTCCATTTCTGTTCTTGGACTAGCACACTCACAAGTCCATAAAAATGGTTTTATTGACATTGAACACTTTTTTGGGGTCATTTTGAGACAGGGTCTCCCTGTAACCCCAGCTGTCCTGGAACTAACTATGTAGATCAGGCTGGCCTTGAACTCATAGACATCCACCTACCTCCGCTTCCCAAGTGGACATTGAACAGATTTTAAGATGTTTCTCAGTCATCTTTACTTCTTCATTTGTGAAGTCTCTGTTCAACTCTTTACTCTGTCTCCAGAGTGGGTCATTTGTTTTCTTCCTCCTTTGTTTTCTGAGTAGTTTATATACTCTGGCTGTTAATACTCTGCCATGAAGTTTTCCTCCCAGTCTGTGGGTTTTCTCTTCACTTCCTTGATTGTTTCTTTCATTGTACAGAAACTTTTAAGTTTAATAAGGTCCCACTTGTCAATTTTTGACCTTATTTTCTGAGCAGCTGCTGTCTGATTTAGAATGTCTTTTCCTATGCCTATGTCTTGGAGGTTACTAGAAACTTTTTCTTCTATCACCTTCAGAGTTTTGTTTTCACATTGAGTTCTTTGATCCATTTGGAATTGATTTTTGTACAAGGTGAGAAGTAAGGGTTTAGTATTATTCTACAAGTGGGGATCCAGTTTTGGCAGCACCATTTGCTGAAGAGGCTGTTTTTCCTCCATTGAGTCTTTTTGGTCCCTTTGTCAAGTATTAGGCGGCTGAAATTGTATGTGCTCAACTTTCGATCTTCGATTTTCTTCCACTGATCTATGGATCTATTTTTGTGCCAATACCAGGCTGTTTTTTTTTTTTTTACTATAACCCTGTAATATAGTTTGAAGTCTGGCATAGTGATCCCCCATGCATTGCTATTTTTGCTTAGGGCTGCTTTGGCTATCAGGGTTCTTTGTGATTCCATACAAACTTTAGGATTTTTTTTCCTACGTCTGTGGAGAAGCTCATGGGGAGTTTTAATTGGGATTACATTGAATCTATATGTTACTTTGGGAAGGATGGTCATTTTACTATATTAATTTTTCCAATCCATGACCATGGGAGGTCCTTCCATGGTCCTTCTCCTTGTATTCCTTTTCTAATTGCTTGCTATTGGTATAAAGAAAGGCTAGTGATTTTTCTTGGTTAGTTTTTTATCCTGCCACTTTATTGAAACTATTAATTATTTCTAGAAGTTTTTAGGTGGAGTTTCTGACATCCCTTATGTATCATGTCATCTGCAAAAAGGGATAGTTTGACCTCTTCTTTTCTAATTAGTACTCTTTTAATTTACTTTTCTTGTCTTATTTCTCTAGTGAGTATTTCAAGCACTATATTGAAAAGGAATGGAGGTAGGGGGTAGCTTTGCTGGGTTCTTGATTTTAAGGGGAATGCTTCTTACTTTTTCCCATTTAGAATGATGCTGGCTGTGGGTTTTACATAGAGGAATGTTCCTTCCAGTCCAATTCCCTCTAGGACTTTAAACATGAGGGAATGTTGAATTTTTTCAAAGGCCTTTTCTGCATCAATTGAGATGACCATGTGGTTTTTGTCTTTTTGTCCATTTATGTGCTTTATGACATTTATTGATTTATGTATGTTGAATAATCCCTACATCTCTAGGTATGAATCTGACTGGTCATGTTGGATGATCTTTTTTAATATGTGCTTGTGGAGATCTCCTGAGCCCAGCAGAAGGCACCGGGGCACGGGCTGAAGAGCCCCCCCCCCGCCAACTGAGATTACGAAGAAGCATCTGAAGGAGGCAAGCAAAGCAAGCCTTCAACACAGTGAAGAGGCATTTAGGACTCACATTGGAATACAGGCAAGGAGAAGCCCATATGCCAGGATCACGAAGAAGAGACTACACTGGAAAGGGGCAGGATAATCCC
>VZQC01006754.1:996681-1058306 GCA_009823505.1 Rhizomys pruinosus
ATCATCATACTCCAATAAGACTGGCTAGGATCAAGAAAACAAATGATACCAAGTGCTGGAGAGGTTGTGGGGAAAGGGGAACACTCATCCACTGCTGGTGGGAATGTAAACTCGTACAGCCACTATGGAAAGCAGTGTGGAGAACCCTTGGAAGACTTGGAATGAACTTGCCACCCGACCCATCCATACCACTCCTGGGCATGTACCCTCAAGACTTACGTCACCACAGAGATACATGCACGGCCATGATTATTGCAGCTCTCTTCACAATAGCAAGGAGCTGGAACCAACCTAAATGCCCCTCAACTGACGAGTGGATAGAGAAAATGTGATACATCTACACAATGGAGTTCTATGCAGCAGTAAAGACGACATCACGAGATTTGCAGGAAAATGGCTAGAGCTAGAAGACATCATGCTGAGTGAAGTAACACAGTCCCAGAAAAACAAACGACGAATGGTATCCCTCATCTGTGGATGCTAGTGCCAATTACCCAGTTGTAAGTATTTCTTGTGTGGGGCCCCCTGAGCTTTTGTACAAAGTAGTTGGGCGTAATGCATTTTGGAAACAACAACAACAACAACAACAACAGAAAAGACTGCATCAAAGAACTAACTGAAGCAGTGAACTTCTGCTCAAAACAGTCAACTTCCCCATGGAAAATATTGAGAAAGACTAAGAGATGAAAAGCATGTTTGGCAGAATGCATGAGCTCTGGCCGGGTGGGGGAATGGGCGGGAACATGGGTCTAGATTTGTTAAAAATAAATTAAAAAAAAATAGAATGGAGAAGTGTGAGGGCACAATAAAAATAATATGTGCTTGTATGTGGTTTGCAAGTATTTTGTTGAGAATGTTTGCATCTATGTTCATTAATAAATTGGGTCTATAGTTTTCTTTTTTGGTTGAATCTTTGCCTAGTTTTGGTAGTAGAGTGATGCTGGCTTCATAAAAGGAATTTAGGAGATTTCCCTCTGATCCTATCCTTTTGAATAATTTGTGTAATCATGGCTGTAGGTCCTCTTAAAATGCCTTATAGAATTCTGCCATAAATCCATGTGGACCTGGACTTTTTTAGTTAGGAGTTTTTTAAATTACAGTTTCAATTTCCTCATATATCATGAGTCTGTTTAAGCTGTCAATCTCTTCTTAGTTAAGCTTTAGTGATTTCAGTGATTTCATATATTCATCCATTTCTCTTAGGTTTTCAAATTTATTAGAGTATAGGTTTTTAAAATATTCCCATATGATTGTCTCAATCTTTTCATTATCTTTTGTTATGTTTCCTTTTTCATCTCTAATTTTATTGGAGTTGTTCTTTCTTGCTTTTGGACAACTGGGCTAGAGGTTTATTTATCTTGTTTATCCTTTCAAAGAACCAGCTCTTGGATTCATTGATACTTTGTATTGTTTTCCTTGTTTCTGAATGTATATTAAAACCACTTTAAGATTTCATCGTACTCCAGTAAGACTAGCAATGATCAAGAAAACAAAGGATAGCAAATTCTGGTGAGGTTGTGGGGAAAGGGGAACATTCATCCATTGCTGGTAGGAATGCAAACTGATGCAACCCCTATGGAAAGCAGTGTGGAGAACTCTTAAAAGACTCAAAATGAGCCTACTACCTAACCCAGTCATACCACTTCTGGGTATATAGCCACAAGACTCATCCTACTGCAGAGATACATGCACACCATGTTTATTGCAACTGTCTTCACAATAGCGAAGAGCTTGAAGCAACTCAAGCTTCTATGAGTGGATAAAGACAATGTGGTACATCTACACAATGGAATTCTATGCAGTGGTAAAAAAAGATGACGTCATGAACTTTGCAGCTAAATGGATGGAACTATAAGCCATTATGCTAAGTGAAGTAACACGGTCTCAGAAAAAAAAAAAAAGACTTATGGTGTCCCTCATTTGTGGGTCCTAGCACCAAATCTCTATTTATAAAGCAAACTGAATAGTTATTTTTTCTTTTTTAGTAAATGTAATACCTGATGTTACTCATCAACTTGCTATGTAGTGTAAGAATGTAAAGTAATATTTTTTCTTTCTTGTATACAACTCTGCTGTTAAAATGTGAATCCCTAAACATGTTTTGGAATTAACCTATAGTTTATTTTCAGATGTCATAATTTTGGTATATATGTGGCATGTATTTAAACATATTTTGGAGGGATATAAATTGGAAGGAATGACAACAAAAAAGACTGGGTCAAAGAGATCTGACTGAAATGGTAAACTTGTGCCCAAAACAGTAAACTTCTGCACTGAAAAATTTAAAAAAGACTGAGAAAACAGTGAAAGACATGTATGGCAGAATAAATGAGCTCTGGCAGAGTGAAGGGCAAGGAAGGGGGAATGAGATTAAATTTGATTAAGAAATGTTGTGTGAAATGCACACAACTTCAATAAAAATAAAAACATGGTTTTATGATGTTGTTCTTAGTAACTTTTGGTCTATACCATGATTTGAGTTTTATTATGCTGATTCCTATGACCAATTAATACTAATTGGTTATTCTCACAGCAGAATTCTCATAGCAACGTTCACAGACCATTTAGTGTTTCACAGACAAGTTAGTGTTTCAGCTCTACCAATTACTAGGTGGTGGATCCTGGGAAAGTTGCTTGATTTCCTAGATAGACATAGAGGAATTATTCCATTAAAAATACAATTTGTGGAGTGCATAGAGATTGGGGGTTTTCACTAGACCACCTAGATCACAAGGTAGGGGCCAGGAGCTTCAGCCAGGCAAATTATTGGTTAATTGCATCATTGGCTTGTGCAGCTGTGGGGGCAGAGTTGCCCAGCTAGCCAGTACAAAGGTGGACCTGTTGCCACTAGAGGACTCAAGTGCATAGAGATCTGGGCTTTTGCTGGACCACCTGGAGCACAGAGTACCAGGGCACAGGCTAAGCAAACAACTCGCTTCACCCCTACCCACCCATCCCCCAACTGGAATTGCGGAGGGAGTGACTACAGTAGTGATTCTGGGGTGCAAGGCAATAAATGAAACAGGCAACTTGACACAGCTCCAGTCCCACGTCACCAAGCTCGACAAAAAACCTAGAAGAACTGACTGGCAGGAAGCAGATTGAGCACAGTGCTCAGCAGGGTACTGACCTGGTTGTTACCTACCCAGTTTTTGGAGAACCTTCAGAACAGTGTTAGACTTCCAATATATGACCAAAATTGAAAGCCCGAAACCTAGACAAGTTAACACTCCATAATCAAGGAGAAAACAACGAAGGCACCTGAAGGAAGCAAGCAAAGCAAGCCTTCAACACAGTGAAGAAACATTTGAGATTTTCATCAGAACACAAACAAAAACAAACCCATACGCCAAAAACACAACGAAAGAACAACATGGGAAAAGCATGGAATAATTCCATACCAAACTCTAACAACCCTATAGAAGATTTCTACAATGAGAACTCCCTAGAGGTAATGCAGGACACAGATCTTAGAAGAACAATCGTAGACATATTCAAAGAAATCAAAGAATATAAAGAACATATCAGAGCACGAAGGAGAGAGAATGAAAAACCCAGGAAGGACCTAGAGGGAGATACTGACAAACTACAGAAAGAACTAAAGGGAGATAATGACAAACTCCAGAAAGGAATAGAGGGAGGGAATGACAAACTCCAGAAGGAAATGGAAACATTGAAAAGGTCCCAGGCTGAAATAAAAAAGGAAATCAACCAGCGAAGCAAGGAGCTATAGGAAGAGATTGAGAAGCTCCAAAAAGAAGAGGAAATACTAAAGAAATCACAGGCTGAAATGAAAAAGGAAATTGAACACTTATTCAATCAAGAGGAAAGGATGGGAAAAAGCCTCAGAAGTCAAATGGAGAAGCAGAAAAAAAGAATAACAGACCTGGGAGATAACACAGAACAACTGAAAATCCCAAATAAACATTATGAAAAATTTAAAAATGCACAAGAGTGGAACAACCAGGAAATGTGTGACACTGTGAAAAGATAAAACCTCCACATCATAGAGATGGAGGAAGGAGAAGAATCCCAAGAGAATGGTATTGATCAGATCTTCAACAGAATAATAGATGGAAATTTCCCCAAACTAAAAAAAAATAAGCCCATACAAATACAAGAAGCACATAGAATTCCAAATAGACAAGATCAGAAAAGACACTCCCCATGCCATATTATAGTTAAAACGCTAGATGCCCCAAACAAAAACAAAATACTGAAAGCCACAAGAGAAAAAAAAAAAACAAGTTACCTATAAGGGGAAACCCATTAGAATTATAGCTGACTTTTCAGTGCAAACTATGAAAGCAAGAAGAACGTGGAGCAAAGTATTCCCATTGCTAAATGACTACAGATGCCAGCCCAGGTTACTATACCCAGAAAAAATGTCAGTTATAGTTAAAGGAGAAAGAAAAATCTTCCATGATATAAACAAGACGATAGAATACATGTCCAGAAGACCAACCCTACAGAGAATTCTTGAAGCAATTCAAAGGACAGAGGACAAGAGCAACTATCCCCAGGCACCTAGAAAGAAATTAATAAGAGCATAATTGCAGAAGTAGAAACCTAGACCAGAAATGCAAATGGATAATAAGATGAAAGGAAGCAACACATATTTTTCAATTTTAACTTTAAATTAATGGACTTGGGGCTGGAGAGATGGCTCAGCACTTGAGTGCCGACTGCTCTTGCAGAGGAGCCAGGTTTGATTCCCAACACCCACATGGTGGCTAAGAACTGTCTTTAACTCCAGTTCCAGGGGAATCTGACACCTTCTTCTGACCTCTGCGGCATAGCATGACATGGGTGCACCAACCTACATGTAGACAGTACACTCACACACATCGAAAAAGAAAATAAAATAATTAATGGACTAAACTCCCCAATCAAAAGAGATAGATTAGGAGAATGGATTGGGAAACAAAACACATCTATATGCTGTCTACAAGAAACTCATCTTGCACTCAAGGATAGGCACCAATTTAAAGGATGAAAAAAATATTCCAAGCAAATGGTACCAAAAGCAAGCAGGAGTTGCTATTTTAATATCAGACAAAATAGACTTCAAAGTAAAAGTAATCAGAAGAGATAAAGAGGGCCACTATATCTTTATCAAAGGAACAATTAACGATGAAGATTTCACAATCATGAATATATATGCACCAAACTCTGGTGCACTGAACTTTATAAAGATAATTCTCCAGGATCTCAAGGCACAGATTAACCCCAGCACATTCATAGTAGGGGACTTCAATACCCCACTGAGCCCTTTGGACAGGTCAACTGGACAAAGAATAAACAGAGAGACAACTAAACTGAATGATACATATACCAAACGGACCTCACAGACATCTACTGAATATTCCACCCAAACACTTTCTACTCAGGACCCCTCGGAACGTTCTCCAAAATTGGCCACATACAGGACACAGAAAAAAACCTCAACAAATACAAAAAGATTGAAATAATTTCATGCATTCTACCAGACCACAGTGCAATAAAGCTCAATATCAATACCAGGATAAGCCCTGCCACCTACAATAACATGTGGTGACTAAACAATACATACCTGAATAATGATTGGGTCAAGGAAGAAATTAAGATAGAAATAAAAGCATTCCTGGAACTAAATGAAAATGACAATACAACACAACAAAACCTATGGGATACTTTAAAAGCAGTCTTAAGAGGGAAGTTTATAGCCCTGGGTGCCTACATTAAAAAAACAGAAAGAGCACAAGTGAACACTGCACCTAAAAACACTTGAGAGACAACAGCAAATGAACTCTAAATGCAACAGACAGGAAGAAATAACAAAAATCAGAGGAGAAATAAATGAAATAGAAACAAAGAAAACAATACAAAAAAATCAATGAATCCAAAAGTTGGTTCTTTGAAAGAACAAACAAGATACACAGATCTCTAGCACAGTTAACCAAAGGAAAGAAAGAGCAATTCCAAATCAATAGAATTTGTGATGAAAGGGGAAATGTTACAACAGACAACAAAAAGATCCAGACAATCATATGGGAATAATTCAAGCTGGGTGTGGTGGCGCACGCCTTTAGTCCTAGCACTTGGGAGGCAGAGACAGGCAGATCTTTGTGAGTTCAAGGCCAGCCTGGTCTACAAGGTGAGTTCCAGGACAGCTGGGACTACAGGGAGACCCTGTCTCAAAAAGACAAAAAAAAAAGGGGGGGGGGGAATAATCCAAAAACCTATAGTGTACTATGTTTGAAAACCTAAGAGAAATGGATGAATATCTGAAATCCTGGGAATCACCAAAGCTTAACTAAGGAGAGATTGATAGCTGAAACAACCCCATAATATATGAAGAAATTGAAAATGTAAAAAGAAATCTCCCAACTTAAAAAATCCCAGGCCCAGATGGTTTCACAGCAGAATTCTATAAAACATTTAAAGAAGACTTATAACCATTATTACTAAAACCATTTGGAAGGATATAAATAGAGGGAAATCTCTCAAATTCCTTCTATAAAGCCAGCGTCACTCTAATACCCAAACCAGGCCATGAAACAACCAAAATGATAACTATAGACTCACATCATTAATGAACACAGATGCGAAAATTCTCAACAAGATACTCACAATCTGCATACAGACCCACATCAAAAAGATCATCCATCTATCATGACCACGTTGGACTCATACCAGAGACTCAGAGATGGTTCAACATACAAAAAATCAATAAATATCATAAAACACATAAATGGACTGAAAGAAAAAAGCCCACAATCATCTCAATTGATGCAGAAAAAGCCTTTGACAAAATCCAGCATCCCTTCATGCCTAAAGCCATAGAGGGAATTGGACTGGAGGGATCATTCTTCAACATAATCAAAGTCATATACAAGAAACCCACAACCAATATCATCCTAAATGGAGAAAAGTTAGAAGCATTCCCCTTAAATGTAGGGACTTGGCAAAGCTGCCCCCTGTTGCCACTCCTCTTCAATATAGTGCTTGAAACACTTGCTAGGGTAATAAGGCACACAAAGAAAATTAAGGGAATATTAATGTGAAAAGAGGTAGTCAAACTATCCCTTTCTGCAGATGATATGATTGTTTATATAAGGGATGCTAAGAACTCCACCAGAAAACTCCTAGACATGACCAAGACTTCCAGTAAAGTGGCAGGACACAAAATTAAACTGGAAAATCAGTAGCCTTTCTTTACACCAACAAGCAACTGAAGAAGGAATACAAGGAGACCTTCCCACACACAATAGCCTCATAAACAATAAAATACCTAGGAACAAACCTAACCAAAGACACCAAAGATCTCTACAACAAAAATTGTAAACCCCTGAAGAAGGAGATTGAAGAAGACATCAGAAGATGGAAAGAACTCACATGTTCATGGACTGGGAAAATTAACATAGTAAAAATGTCTATTCTACCCAAATTAATATACAGATTCCCTGCAATCCCAATTAAAATCATGAAGAGTTTCTTCACAGGTTTGGTAAAAAATCCTTAATTCCATATGGAAAAAAGACCCCAAATAAACAAAGCAACCCTGAGCAAAAAGAGCAACACAGGGGCGATCTCTATACCAGACTTCAAACTATACTACAGGGCTATAGTCATAAAAACAGCCTGGTACTGGCACAAAAACAGACCTGTAGAGCATTAGAACAAAACTGAAGATCCAAATTTGAGAACATACAATCTCAGCCACCTCATATTTCCAAGGGGGCTGAGAAGACTCAATGGAGGAAAGATAGCCTCTTCAGCAAATGGTATTGGCAAAACTAGATCTCCACTTGTAGAAGAATAAAACTAAACCCCTACCTCTCACCTTGTACAAAAATCAACTCCAAATTGATCAAAGACCTCAATGTGAATCCCAAAACTCTGGAAGTGATAGAAGAAAAAGTTGGCAGCAACCTATAAGACAGAGGCACAGGAAAAGACTTTCTAAATCAGCCAGCAGCTGTGCAGGAAATAAGGTCAACAATTGACAAGTGGGTCCTCATTAAACTGAAAAGCTTCTGTACAACAAAAGAAACAATGAGGGAAGTAAAGAGAAAACCCACAGAGTGCGAGGAAATCTTCAGTGATATATCTGACAGGGCATTAACTTATAGAATACATAAACTATTAAAAAAAAACAAAGAGCTAAGAAAACTAATGACTCACTTAAAAGATGGAATAAAGAACTGAACAGAGGCATCACAAGTGAGGAAATAGAGATGGCTGAGAAATATCTTAAAAAGCATTCAACATCGCTAATAATTAAGGAAATGCAAATTAAAATCACTTTAAGATATCATCTCACTCCAAATAAGACTTGCTAGGATCAAGAAAACAGATGATATCAAATGCTGGAGAGGTTGTGGGGAAAGGGGAATACTCATCCACTGCTGGTGGGAATGTAAACTTGTACAATAACTATGGAAAGCAGTGTGGAGAACACTTAACAGACTCAAAATGAGTTTACCACCTGACCCAGTCATACCACTCCTGGGTATATACCCATAAGACTCCTACCACAGAGATACAAGCACAGCCATGTTTATTATACCTCTCTTCGAACCAACCCAAATGTCCCTCAATCAACAAGCTGGTAGAGAAAATGTGGTACATCTATACAATAGAGTTCTATACAGTGGTAAAGAAAGATGACATCATGAAATTTACAGGTAAATTGATTGAACTAGAAGATATTATGTTAGGGGAAGTAACACAGTCCCAGCAAAACAAATGAATGGTATCCGTCATCCTTGGATTCTAGCACCAAGTACCTAGCTGTAAGGCAAACTAAACAATGTTAATGTTATATTCCTCATGATCTGGAAACAACTGTGCTCTTATATTATGAATCCCTTAACAGGTTCTAGAATTAACCTACCATTTATTTTCAGACTAGGTGAAGGATATGTATGCATATTTTAGAGTAATATAAAATCAAAATGGAAAAATTATGACTCCTGAAATATGATTTGGAAATACCATACAGTTTGGTTTTCAGATGACGTAATTTTAGTATAGGTGAGACATGTGTGTGCATGTATGTGTGTATATTTATATGTATGTGTATGTATGAATACACACACACACACACATATATATTCATATGTTGAAGAAATACACATTGGAGGGAACAACAACAAAAGAACTGGGACCAAAATAAATGACTGAAACAGTGAAGTTCTCCCCAAAACAATAATTCTCTGCTTTGAAAAACAAAACTCTGGAAAGACTCAGAAAAAGATGCAAGACATTTATGGGGGAGATCTCCCAAGGCCACCTGAAGCGCAGCAAGGTGATGGAACCAACCCAAATGCCCCTCAACTGACGAGTGGATAGAGAAAATGTGGTACATCTACACAATGGAGTTCTATGCAGCAGTAAAGAAAGATGACATCATGAGCTTTGCAGGAAAATGGCTGGAGTTAGAAGACATCATGCTGAGTGAAGTAACACAGTCCCAGAAAAACAAACGACGAATGGTATCCCTCATCTGTGGATGCTAGTGCCAATTACCTAGTTGTAAGTATTTCTTGTGCACGGCCCTTTGAGCTTTTGTCCAAGCAGTTGGGAGTGATGCATATTGGAAACAACAACAACAACAACAATAACAACAGAAAGGACTGCATCAAAGAACTGACTGAAACAGTGAACTTCTGCTCAAAACAGTCAACTTCCACATGGAGAATATTGAGAAAGACTGAGAAAGAGATGAAAAGCATGTTTGGCAGAATACATGAGCTCTGGTGGCGTGGGGGCATAGGGTGGGGGACACGGGTCTAGATTTGATAATCTTGTACAAAATATATATTAAAAAAACTCAATAAAACACTTGCAAACAGTAAAAAAAAAAGACATTTACAGGCAGAATGCATGAACTCTGGTGGGGTTGGCGGGCATGGAAAGGGAAATGAGTCTAAATTGGATTGAGAAATGATGTATGGTGTATGATAAAGTTTTATAACAATAAAAATATATTTGAAAAAAGATAATTTGCACCAAACTTCCCATCTCAGCAATAGGATCATGAAGGCTCTGAGATGCTCATTTGTCTGAATCAGGAGAGGGAATATTTTTAAAGACTATAGTTAGCAGTCTCCACCATTGTCAGATTGCCTCTGTCCCTTTTAATAGAATTTTAATATACTTAATTTGACAAAAACATGAAAATCTAGAAAGTTAACACCACATATAAATTATCAAGACCAGGATGAATGAAATGTTCCGGCTAAAGAGAAGACACTGAAAATGGTTATTTAACTTGTCTTCACTGATTTGGGTGATTCAGATTTCTACAGTAGTGAGCATGCTTTTATTTTAAAATGTAATCTTGCATTATATTATGGTGAGACTAGAGGGCTGAAAGAGCCAGATATGAAGGATAATGTACTTTATTAGACAGGAAAATAATATTCCTGTCACTGCCATGATGGCAAGTGATTGACAACAACGACTAGGAAAGACACATTCCATTAAAATAAAAACCTCAAATGAGAGTGAGTTTTCTCTTAAATATTCAGTGCTTGTCTACTTCATATCGAGCATGTCGTGAGGTATTCTGATGATGGCAATGATAGTGATGAAATTAAACAAACCGACAATTACATAATTCTTACTGTGTTTCATGGTTTCCCTAAATGTGGGTGGACATTAAATATGTGACACCCACAATAATCTTCTGGAAGATTATTTCATTTCATTGGAGGACACTGAGGAACTGAACATTGAATAACTTACTTATGGAATCATACTCCCCAAATGTGACTCCAGAATGCTTTGTCACTATTCCACTATATGCGGAGCAATAGCTCTCAAAGACAGAGGAGAAAATCCTTTTTTAAAAAACAATTCTACAACTGAGAGGCTCAGGAAAATTAGGTTTAGAGAGTTTGTATGCCTGGAATATTGAAGCAAATACTGTTACAAAATGTAAGCGGGTGAGCTGAGATTTGCAAACAGGTCTCTAGGCCTAAATTTACCCACAGTTTCAAATTTACATATACATGTCCACACACACATACACACACATACATACACTATACACATCTACTCTGTGTACCCACTCGCACATTTATGTGTGTGCCTATATGTACATATATATGATACATGTATTTATACTAAGTATATTGTACTTATATATTTTGTTAAGAAAGCAAACCCTGAAATTATACTGAGATAAATGGGAGAATTCTATAACTAGAAAACTTCACGGCTGTATTTTTAGACATCTTTTATTCAGCTATATTTTATTCATATAATTTCTGAAAGAAATATTTTAGAGTTTGAAAAATGCACATTTCTCCTTTGTTCATTTTGGATGAACATTTTGGAAAACATTGCTTTGCTGTGTAGTACAAATTGACCTTGAACTCACTATGTATCTTACGCTGAATTCAAGTTCACAGTAATACTGCTGCCTCAGCTTTCTAGAGTACTACTAGGATTATTATAGGTGTGACCCACCATGTCTGGCTAGGTCTCTTTATCTTAATATTTTATAACATAAGTTCTGAAATATCATTTAGCATAAGTAGGTTACAGACATAAAACACAGTTCTAAGTATATTTGAATAATAAACAGAGTTGGCTCTTGATATCTGTGTCCTAGTTCAGGTCTCAATTAAGCTAATGTGGTTTCATATTGTCTTCCTATAATTCAAAATCATAAAAGCAAGCATTTCAGTTCAAGTTCCATTTTCCTGCTGAACATATCTCATACACAGTCACCCTTTCAATACCTTAAATATTATCTGAAGGAACAGATTATGTGCAATCAAGGATATTTATTCCCCCCCTCCCCTTTCTGCCTTGTTTAAGTTTTTCTCTCTGTTTTCTTGAAACTCCTTTTCATCAGCCTTGTAACACTTGACATGCAGTGATAATTATCCTTGTAGAAATGCCTGGCATACTGAAGAGAAAAACCTACAGAAGTTCACATATCGCCTCAGGGATGAATTTTTATACTTCAGCTGAGAAGTTCTTTCTCTTCATTGCTCAGGGTGGAGGGATAGTGATGATCAGATTTTTGACTTATTCTATTGCTTAGGATTATTCATAAAATAATGGTTTTGTGCTGCTGCTGTTCTCTGTGAGGGTTTATGGGTACGTGCACTATGAGAGCATACACAGATGTTGCTGCTGTTGTCCATCACTCTCTATTGCCTTGAGCAAGGTCTCTCACTGAACTGGAAGTTCAAGGCTTTCAACTAAGATAGCTAGCCAAGGAATTCCCAGGATCATTTTGTTTCTGTTTCATAATCCTAGGACTGAAGAAACATACAATCATCCCTGGCTTTTTATGTAGCTGCTGAAATTTGAACTCAGGTCTTCATATTTGTACAGCAAATACTATTAACCACTGAGCCTTCTCCCCCAATATTTTAGTAACTAAATGCAAAACATTTAATCAATATTGAAAGTTAATAACATTATTCAAGCCTTACTACACTTAGGTGGAATGATCACGTTCTCTTCTGGACTCTGTCTAAATGATTTAGTTAATGATTTGTCAAGAAAATAAAAGAAAAATATATGGCTGAAGAAGTAATAGTAATTGATTTCTTGGCTATAATGCATAACACCTTTGGCTTAATACATAGCACAGCAAAACAAAAATACAAGTTAAACATACCTCTCCATACATAGTTATATTTCTAATTGCTATTCTGATATTCTAATATTTCATGTTTAGTTAATTTGGAACACTTGAGATAATCTTGCATGCAGATGAGGAAGGTACCTAATATAAAAATGCAAAACGAAGTTGTAGGACAGTGTAAATGGTATCAAGTTAAGATTTTATTTATTTTAATTTATTTTTGTATGTGTATGAATGTACTGTCTGCATGTAGGTTTGTGCACCCGTGTCGTGCAATGCCTTGGAGGTCAGAAGAGGGTGTTGGATTCCCCTGGAACTGGAGTTCTCCTGGAAATGGAGTTACAGACGGTTCTCAGCTGCCATGTGGGTGCTGGGGATCGAACCTGGGTCCTCTGCAAGAGCAGTCGGCGCTCTTAACCGCTAGGCTATCTCTCCAGCCCCTCAAGTTAAGATTTTAAATAAAATTCTTGAGAATTTTGTACACGAGTTCTATAGTTATGTCATTTCTCCTCCTCTAACTCCACGTATGTCTCCCCACACCCCGTCTCAATTTCCACAGGCTCTTAAAATCTTCCTGACTCCTCTTGCATGATGTTCCCTGAGTCTCAGGTGTAGCTGTTATGTTATAGATGTATCATTTGGGGCTAGGCACCACACAGTAGCGTATTCTCTGCATTTTGATCAGCAGAGAAACTTTGTAGTAGTCTTCATTGGGTGTGAAAAGAACCTTCTTTGATGAAAGGTGAGAATTACATTTACTGTGAATATAAGGATAAATATTCAGAATATAGTTAGCAAATACATTGGTTTAGGAAAGTGGCAGTAATAAGTTCTCCCCTAGGGGCTATGACCTCTCCATCCATGTGTGCCTGGCTGTGTTACAGTACCATGTATGGGTTCCTTCCCATTGATCAGCCTGTCAGTCAGATTAGAGAGTTGTTGATTATCCCTAAGACAAAAGTTCTAGTATTGCACTAGTAGATATAGTTTGCTAGGTTCATTTGTTTTGGCTTTGGGTAGGAGCATTGACTGCTTTTCTCTCTTGGCAGCTTACAAAGCTCCTTCTGATAATATGAGAGATAGTCTTCAGAAATGAGGCTTCCAGGCAGTTCCAGTCCCACATCTAAGGCATATGATGTCTTCAGCAGTAGGGTTTTACCTTCAAGTTCTGGAAGGCAGCTCAGGGCTGTGACATTAATCACTTACTTTAGTAGTCTTTTGAACTAGCCTGACCAAGATCTGTAAAGGAAGTTTTGCTTTCCTGGTACTACCATATAATTCAGCTGTGCCACTTCTTGGCACACATACACCCAATGGAGTCAACATCCTCCTACAGAGAACGTGCACATCTATATTTATTGCTGTTCCTTTCATAATAGCTAGGAAATGGAAACAACATAAATGTCCCTCAACTGATGAATAGATAATAAAATTGTATGGAACTGGAAAACATTCTACTGAGTGAGGTAACCTAGACTTGGATAAACAAATGTTGCATGTTCTCTCACTGTGGATCCTAGCTCCAAATCTTTAGATGTGAGTATATCTTATGAGGGAATTGCAGAAACCAGGAAAGTAGACAGGGACCATGAAGGGAAGAGGGAAGAATGAGCTCAAGAGAGAGGGATAGTAGGACATAGGCACTATTAAGAAGGAATGGAAAATATGGGGAGATACTTTATGATGGGGAGGGAAGGTAATTCAAGGGGAGAGGGAGGAAGGAGAGATAAATAATATTAAGATTTAAAAACTATAGGAAAATATTATTTCTTAAGCTTGCCTTATAATAAATATGTTAATGCACCAGGAATATATAATATGCACATAATTGTATATGTTTGTACATGTAGTTAAAAACTAATAAAATATGTTCTTGCTTGAAAATGTATAAAAATATCCATCACAATTATGTCTAATGGCTTGCTTTAGTTGGTCTCAACTCCCATGTCTCCTGTTCCAGCCTCTGCTTAGTCGGTATGATGAGAAGTGGTTTTTCCCTATATCTTGGCATATTAAGCCATCAGCATCATTAAACTGCCCTCTGCTAGTCAGAGCTTTGTATTAGAAATCCTGCTTTGACTTTACTCCCCTCCTTGTTCATATTCCTGTCTTGTGGCATACATTCCCTACTAAAGTGGAAAAAATAAGCCCCCTCCACACACAGACACACACACAGACACACACACACACACACACACAAACACACACACACGCAAACGTTCACACACTCCTTTAAGAGTGCCTCCTACATAGACCAAGGATAAAGAATTTTTTCTTATTATTTTTCTGTACTGTTTACACAGACAGATGCTTTACTTTCTTGCCAGTTTTAGGTAACGTGCATTCACAACCTTGAAGTTTCCATGGAGCAAAACTCTGAGAACAGCTTAACTATGTATTTTGAAATCAAGGGGTAAGATTTCTAGAGCTGGAGGTCTTCTCCCTGTCTTGAGTTGTTGCTGCTGGCTGTTCTCTGAGTCACTCTCAGCTCCTACAGGCAGTGTGATCCTCAGGTTGTGGCCCTCTCACAGACTCTGCCATGACACAGCAGCTGTTTAGGCCATTGGGATAATTTCTCTAGATATTGCTTTTAGAACTAGAAAAGAGTCGATTCAAGTAAAAGTACTTTCCTTTGTAACTCTGAAATTCTAAGTTATCAGAAATGTTTTCCCACTGGGCATAGTAATACCAATCCCTCAGGAGGCGAAGCAGGAGGATTGCTGTGAGTTTGAGGATAGCCTGAAATACAAACTGGCCAGTCTGGAATACATAACAAAGCCCTGTCTCAAAGACCGACACATAAACCAAATATCTCTAAAGCAGAGGAGAAGATCATTTGAGGACATAATGCTCTCATTCTATCTCAGAGCCCTTGTGCATTATGTTTTGTCATAGATGAGCAAACAGCATCAATCTGGCTTCCTCTGAAATACTTCCTAGCATATTCCAGCTTGCCATGTAGAACAGGATGTCCACTGGGCCCTTCCATTAATGCTGTAGGGAGCAAACGCAGAATAAATTGCACCCTGGCTGCCCAGTATACACTCTTTCACACAGTGTGTGGTACCTAAATGGTGTTCCAATTAGAAATATGGCTAGAAATTGGGAGGTTCTGGCTTTCCTTCCTAGTCAGGTAGTCTTCAAGCTCCTATTCAAATCATTTCTGAGACTCTTGTGGGGAATGCTCACATCTTTCAGAGTCCGAGGTCATTTGCATCACTGAACACTAACCATTCAAACTTCAAAATATTAATTTTAATAATTAAATTTTTTAACTCAAATCACAGTTCTCCAGTATGACCCATGAAATTGTACATATTTACCTTACCTAAAGAAATGAAGACACAGAGGAAAATATGTAAACTGAGCAAGTAAGAGTTTTTAAAACATCTTTATTGAAGTTATGTGTGTTTCATACATCATTTCTCAGTCCAATCTAGACTCATCTTGTCTTCCATGCCCCCCACCCCACCTGAGTTCATGCACTTTGCCATACCTGCCCTGTATCTTTTTCTGATTCTTTTCAAAGTTTTTTCAAAGCAGAGGATTATTGATCTTGGGGGAACTTTATTGTTTCATTCAGTTTCTTGTCCTGGTTCCTCTGCTGTTGTTGTTCCCTCCAACCTGTATTGCTTCATCATATGCATATATATATATATATATATATATATGTCACACCTATACTAATATTATGTCATCTGAAAATAAATTGTATGTTATTTCCAAATCATATTTCAGGACTCACATTTTTCCTTTTTAAATTTATGTTACTCTAAAATATGTCTATGTATCCTCCATCCATATACCAAGAATACAAAGTCTAAAAATAATTGGTGGGTTAATTCTAGGGCCTGTTAAGGAATTTGCATTATCAGAGCACAGTTGCTTTCAGCGAAAAGGGTATATAACGCTGATGTTGCTCAGTTTGCCTTACAACTCGGTGCTTGGTGCTAGCATCCACAAATGAGGGATACCATTTGCCATTTGCTTTTCTGGGACTGTGTTACTTCACTTAGTATAATAGCTTCTAGTTCTATCCATTTATCTGCAGAGTGCATGATGCCATCTTTCTTTACTGCTACATAGAATTCCATTGTGTAGATATATCACATTTTCTCTATCCACTCATTGGTTGAGGGGTATTTGGGTTGGTTCCAGCTCTTCGCTATTGTGAAGAGAGCTGCAATGAACATAGCTGTACATGTATCTCTGTGGTAGGATGAGTCTTGTGGGTATATACCCAGGAGTGGTGTGGCTGGGTCAGATGATAAGCTCATCTTGAGTCACTTCAGAGTTCTCCATACTGCTTTCCATAGTGGTTGTACGAGTTTACACTCCCAGGAGCAGTGGGTGAGTGTTTCCCTTTCCCTAGAACCTCTCCAGCATTCGGTATCATTTGTTTTCTTGATCTTAGCCAGTCTTATTGGAGTGAAATATCTTTAAATGGTTTTAATTTGCATTTACATAATTATTAGTGATGTTGAACATTTTTAAGATGTTTCTCAGCCATCTTTATTTCCTCATTTGTGAAGTCTCTGTTCAGATTTTTACACCATCTTTTGAGTGAATCATTTGTTTTCTTCTTTGTTTTTTGAGTAGTTTATATATTCTGGAAGTCAATGCTCTGTCAGAGCATTGTAGCTCTGGTGTAGCTATCCTCCCTTTCTGTGGGTTTGCTCTTCACTTTGCTGATTGTTTCTTTTGCTGTGCAGAAGCTTTTGAGTTTAATGAGGTCCACTTATCAATTGTCAACCTTATTTCCTATGAAGCTGCTCTCTGATTTAGAAAGTTTTTTCCTACACCTAAGTCTTGTAGGTTGCTGTCAACTTTTTTTTTCTATCACTTTTGCTGCCAACTTTCTCTTCTATCAGTTTTGGGTTTCATGTTGAGGTCTTTGATCCATCTAGAATTGATTTTTGTACAGGGTTAGAGGTAGGGGTTTAATTTTATTCTTCTACAAGTGATGGTCCAGTTTTGCCAACACCATTTGCTGAAGATGCTGTCTTTCCTCCTTTGAGTCTTATTTGGCCCCTTTTTCAAATATGAGGTGGCTGAAAATGTGTGTGCTCAAGTTTGGATCCTGAATTTTTGTTCCATTGGTCTACAGTTCTGTTTTAGTGGCAGTACCAGGCTGTTTTTATGACTATAGCCCTCTACTATTGTTTGATGTCTGGTATAGAGATCCCCCCTATATTTCTCTTTTCAGTCAGGGTTGCTTTGGCTGTTTGGGGTCTTTTGTTTTTCCATATGAATTTAAGGATTTTTTTTTCTCAAGTCTGTGAAAAAACTCATAGTGATTTTAATTGGGATTGCAGGGAATCTGTATGTTAATTTAGGTAGAATGGACATTTTTATTGTATTATTTCCCCAATCCATGAGCATGGGATCTTTGGATATCTTCTTCAGTCTCCTTCTTCAGGGGTTTAAAACTTTTGTTGTACAGTTCTTTGGTGTCTTTGGTTAGGTTTGTCCCCAGGTATTTTACTGTTTTTGATGCTATTGTGAGTGGGAAGATCTCCTTATATTCTTCTTCATTTGTTTGTTGTTAGTGTAAAGAAAGGCTACTGATTTTTGTAAGTTAATTTTGTATCCCAGCACTTTACTGAAAGTCTTCATCATTTCTGAGTTTTCTGGTGGAGTTTTTAGCATCCCTTAGGTAAACTATCATGTCATCTGCTTGACTTCCTCTTTTCCAATTAGTACTCCTTTAATTTCCCTTTCTTGTCTTATTGCCCTAGCAAGTGTTTCAAGGACTATATTGAAGAAGAGTGGCAACAGGGGGAGGCCTTGCTGAGTTCCTACCTTTAAGGGGAATGCTTCTAACTTTTCTCCATTTAGGATGATGTGGGTTGTGGTTTTCTTGTATATGGCTTTGATTATGTTGAAGAATTATCCCTCCAGTCCGATTCCCTCTATGACTTTAAGCATGAAGGGATGTTGGATTTTGTTGAAGGCTTTTTCTGCATCAATTGAGGTGATTGTGTGATTTTTGTTTTTCAATCCATTTATGTGTTTTATGATATTTATTGATTTTTGTATGTTGAACCATCCCTGAGACTCTAGTATGAATCCAACTTGGTCATGATAGATGATCTTTTTGATATGGTTCTGTATGTGGTTTGCAAGTATTCTGTTGAGAATTTTTATGTCTGTGTTCATTAATGAGATGGGTCTATAATTTTATTTTTTGGTTGTATCTCTGCCTGGTTTTGGTATTAGAGTGATGGTGGCTTCATAGAAGGAATTTGGGAGATTTCCCTCTGTTTGTATTCTTTTGAACAGTTGGAGAAGTAATGGCTGTAACTCATCTTTAAATGATTTATAGAATTCTGATGTGTGTCCATCTGGACCTGTTACTTTTTTTATTTGGGAGATTTTTTTATTACATCTTCAATTTCCTCAAATATTATGGGTCTGTTTAACCTGTCAATCTCTTCTTGGTTAAGCTTTGTTGCTTCCCAGGATTTCAAATATTCATCCATTTCTCTTAGGTTTTCAAGTTTAGTAGAGTATAGGTTTTTGAAGTATGATTGAATTTTTTCATTGTCGGTTGTGATGTTTCCTCTTTCATCACAAATTCTATTGATTTGGAGTTGCTCTTTCTTTCATTTGGTTAACTGGTCTAGAGGTCTGTCTATCTTGCTTACCCTTTCAAAGAACCAACTTTTGGATTCACTGATTCTTTGTATTGTTTTCTTTGTTTCTATTTCATTGATTTCTGCTCTGATTTTTGTTATTTCTTCCTGTCTGTTGTGTTTAGGGTTCATTTGTTGTTGCCTCTCAAGTGCTTTTAGCTGCAGTGTTAGATCGTTTACTTGTGCTCTTTCTGTCTTTTTAATGTAGGCACCCAGGGCTATAAACTTCCCTCTTAGGACTGCTTTTAAAGTATCCCATAGGTTTTGTTGTGTTGTATTGTCACTTTTGTTTAGTTCCAGGAATGCATTTATTTCTTTCTTAATTTCTTCCTTGACCCATTCATTATTCAGGAGTGTGTTGATTAGTCTCCATGTGTTATTGTCGGTGGCAGGGCTTATTCTGGTGTCAATATTGAGCTTTATTGCACTGTGGTCTGGTAGAATGCATGAAATTATTTCAATTGTTTTGTATTTTTTGAGGTTTATTCTGTGTCCCAGTATGTGGTCGATTTTGGAGAAGGTTCTGTGTGGTATGGAGTAGAAAGTATATTCTCTGGTGTTTGGGTGGAATATTCAATAGATGTCTGTGAGGTCCATTTGGTGTATCGTATTGTTCAGTTCAGATGTCTCCCTATTTATTCTTTATCCAGTTGACCTATGCAAAGGGCTCAGTGGAGTATTGAAGTCCCCCACTATTAGTGTATTGAGATTAATCTGTGAATTAAGGCCTTGCAGGATTGTGTTTATAAAATTGGGTGCACCAGAGTTTTATGCATATATATTTATGATTGTGAAATCTTCTTGGTTAATTGTTCCTTTGATAAGGATGTAATGGCCCTCTTTATCTTTTCTAATTCATTTTACTTTGAAGTCTATTTTGTATGATATTAGAACAGCAACTCCTGATTGCTTTTTTGTTCCATTTGCTTAGAATATTTTTTTCCATCCTTTCACTTCAAGTTGGTGCCTATCCTTGAGAGCAAGATGGGTTTCCTGTAGACAGCAAATAATTGGATTCTGTTTTCTAATCCATTCTTCCAGTCTATATCTTTTGATTGGGGGTTATTATTGAGAGATGTGTGTTGGTTCTTTTCATCCTATTTTCTGTTTACATTCTTGGTCTAGGTTTGTGTTTTCTCTAGTTACACTTTTATTAGTTTCTCTCTCTCACTGTTTGGGGATAGTTGATCCTTTCTTCTTACCTTTGAATTGCTTTGAGTATTTTCTGAAGGTTTGGTTTCCTGGACATGTATTCTTTCATCTTGTTTATGTCATGGAAGAGCTTTCTTTCTCCTTCAACTACGATGGACACTTTGCTGGCTATAGTAATCTGGGTTGGTATCTATAGTCATTCAATACTGGGAATCCTTTGGTTCCCCTTATTCTGGCTTTTATAGTTTGCATTAAAAAGTCTGCTGAAATTCTGGTTTCCCCTTATATGTAATTTGTTGTATTTCTCTTGTTGCTTTCAGTATTTTGTCTTTCTTTTGGGTGCCTAGAGTTTTAACTATGGTATGACATGGGTTTTTTTCCCCCCTTATCTTGTATATTTGGAGTTCTGTCTGCTTCTTGTATTTTTATGGGTTTTTCTTTTTTCAGTCTGGGGAAATTTTCTTCTATTATTCGGTTGAAGATCTGATCAATACCATTGTCTTGGGATTCTTCTCCTTCCTCTATCCCTATGATGAGGAGGTTTGGTCTTTTCATAGTGTCCCACATTTCCTAATTGTTCCACTCTTGCATTATTTTTTTAATTTTCATATTCTTTTCTTGTGCATTCTAGTTCTTCCACTTTATCTGCTGGTGTTGATATTCTATTTTCTGCTTCCTTCAATCTGTTCCTGAGGCTTCCTCCCATTCTTTCCTATTGATTAGGTGACTGTTCAATGTCCTTTTTCCTTTTTCAATTCATCCTGTGATTTCTTTAGTATTTCCATTTCCTTTTAGAGCCTGTCATTCTTTTCTTGTAGGTTCTTGCTTCTCTGGTCTGCTTCCTTTTTATTTCACCCTGGTATCACTTTCTTCTGGAGTTTGTCATTCTTGAGTTCCTTTTTGTGTTTGTCATTCTTTCCCTCTAGTTCCTTCTTGAGTTTGTCATTTTCTCCCTTTTTAACTTTGATTTGTTCTTTATAGTCCTTGATTTCTTTGAGTATGTCTAAGATTGTTCTTCTAATATCTGTGTCTTGGTTTGTTTATAGGAAAATCTCATTGTGTTCCTGTGCAGCTGCTGTCTGATTTTAAAACTCTTCTCCTTTTACAGAACTGGTAGAGTTTGGTGTGGATTTATTCTGTGTGTTTCCCATTTTGTTTTTTCGTTGCGTTTTTGGCAAAAGGGTTTATTTTATTGTTTGGCTTCTGATTTGAATCTAAACTTTTCCTTCCTTGCTTTGGAGGCTTGCTTTGCTTGTTTCTTTCAGGTGCTTTCTTTACCTTCTCCTTGTTTATGGAGGGCCGGCTGGTCTAAGTTTCAGGTTTTCACTTTTGGTTATATATTGGAAGGTCTAGCTAACTCTTCCCTTTCTGTTCTGAAGGTTTTCTGAAGATTGGATAGGTAATAACCGGGTGGGTTCACCTCTGAGCTCTACACTTTATTTTATTTTATTTTACTTTATTATATTAACTATATTTACTTTATTATATTAACCATCCAATGCCTCTTGTTTGGCTGTGAAACCTAATGTGCTGGGACTGGAGTTGTGCAAGGTTCCTTACTCTTCCATTTCCTTGCACCTTGGACTGACTACCTCTGTTCCCCCGGGACACTCACACCTCAGCATAAGGGGGGTGGGTGGGTTAGGTTTGCTCTTTGTCCTGCTGCTGTTGTGCTGGCTGGGAGACTCCACCCACACTGATCATGCAGATGCAGGCAGGGTGTGCTTTTGCCTGGGTGATTAAACCAGGGCCTCTGAGGGCTGGCTTCCCAAAAGGCTGCTGGCCACTGCTCACCTCTCCCGCATGCACTTGTCTCCCCTCTTTCTCTTGCTGCTGTGCTTGCAAATAAGAGTCTTAAGTCTCATCATTTTGTAAGCTCTTAATACCCTTGCCACAGACAAACACAGTAGCACAAACTGAAGCATGCCTCTGCATCTTTGCTGCCACCATCTTGTGGAGAATAACATAAAATTCTAGAAAATCATCTTACCTTTTTCTCTGAGTGATATAAAAGCAAAATTTTGCATCTCTGGATTTGAGTCTATCTTAGGAAAAAGAAACATCAAATTATTTTAAAGCACATGGAAAAAAGAAGACTGTTTTATTCATTAGTTATCTTATATTTCTGAAAAATTCTGATCGTTCCAAAAAATTCTTACATTACCCATTTGATGATCTACAAGCCCCGAGATGAAATTTAAATGAGCCTCTATGAATTATTTTAGAATCAAATAAGGGGTTAGCAGCCCAGCTCACAGGATGATTACTGCATCACTGATTATTTTAAGTTTCATCAGATACAGGGAATTGCAAGATGAAATACTTTCTAATAGAATTCTTAAATTTTATAATAAAATTTCACTTTAATATTGCTCTTTTTGTATGGTTTTCAAGTGTTACCCACTAACTCAATCTCCTTCTTGCTGCCTTTAGGCAAAACAAACCATTAAAGGTGTAAACCAGTGGAACCTCTCCCTTGACTTTCCTTATGTTATGTGATTTCAGATATGTTTGAAAATTAGCCATTGTTCTTGAAGATTAGCTATGTCAGAAAACAGGCAGATGCAATTAAAAATGTCATTATTTTGGTCTACATTGTTCTGTGGAAAGAAAACATTTGTGTAAGTTCTCTCTTGCTTTCTAGTGGATCAGGGATCTATACTGTCCTAAAACTATAAAACAACAGGCAGATTCTATGAACACTATGATACCTGATCCTGCCAACCTGCTGGGGTTTAGAATCATCATGGGAACAGATTTCGGGGTGACTCTGTTGAGGGTATCTAGATTGGGTTAAGGCAAGTGGGAAGATCTACCCTAAAGGTGAAAGACAGCGCTTCATGGGTTGAGGCCTCATATTGCAAGAAAAAAGGATTCATCTGTCTCTGCTTCCTGGCTGCAGATTCAATGTGATCAGCTGCTTCACTCTCCTGGTCCCATGGCTTCCCCTCTATAATGGATCACATGCTTAGCTTAGATGGTTAATCAGAATAAACCATTCCTTCTTTAAGTTGCTTTTCACAGGTCTTTTAATCATAGTAATAAGAAAAGTAACTAATCCACACATTTGCTATACCTTCCCAAAGGCTTCCAAATGGGACACAGTTTATAAAACTTGGCTACTTTTCAAAGCCTGTCTTAATCATCATCAACTATCTCTTGGTTTCATAAACTCAAAGGATCTTTTGATTTTTGTCATCAACTATTAGAAAGTAATCATTTAAAAAACATTTTTGGCCTTGGCAATAACAGAGGCAATACAATTAAGCAAAATGGGCTTTTCAAGATATGGTCCTGTAAAAAGTTAATTTAGATACAAATCTTTTACCCTCAAAGAAACTTGAAATGAATCACAGACCTAAATGTAAAATGAGAAAGAGTACAAGTGGTAGAAGACAACATGGAGTAAGACTAGATCTGGGGTATGCTGATGATTTTTATTTTAGATACAACATCAAAAGCATAATCTATGAATGAAACAAATGATGCATCTGAATTCATTAAATCTGAAAATTTCTGTTATGTACAAGATATTGTCAAGAGAGTGAGAATCAGGGAACTGATAGGAAGAAAATATTTTAAAAAGATATCTGATAAAAAACAGAAATTGTAAGTAACTACATGGAAAGATGTCCTGTATCTTTCTCACTCGGGACATGCAAATGAAAACAATGAGATGCTACTGTACATCTACCAGAATGGCCAAGTTCCAGATTACTGACAACACTAAATGGTGGCAAGCCTACCTAAGAGCATGACGAATGCTCTAGCATACTTTGAGGAGGTTACTTTTAGCCTGACATTGTGATAGCATCCACTTGTGTTCTCAGCACTCCAGAGGCTCAGGCAGGGGGACCACAAGTTCAATGTCAGCTTGTGCCTCTACCGAGACTACACCTAAAAACCAAGGTCTAGGAGATGGCTCAGTATGTTAAGGCACCTGCCAACCTGCCTGATGATCTGGGTTGGATCCCTGGGATTCACATGGTGGAAGGAGAGAGCTAACTTTGGCAAGCTGTTCTCTAAACTAACACACACACACACTCACACACACAAACACACACACACACACACTCACACAAACACAGATGTGCACTAAATAAATGTAATTAAAAACCTAAAAAAGCAAAAACAAAAAACAAGAAGTGAAAACATAAATCGGTGCAGATGGTTAATTTCCCCTCCCCCTGGTAGAAGCAGGAGACCTGGAGGGAACAGTAGTACAAGAGGAATTGGTTCTTCCTGGAGTTCCAAATTCAGCCTTGCCCACACTGACCTAGAATTTCATCCATTGAAGTATAATAGTTCCTTCCCCGACCCTGGCTCCTATAGAGGTTTCTGTCAGGTGGGATTCTGCTTCCATGAGTTGTGACTCTGTTTGGCCCTATGCCAATTTTTCTGGCAGTGGTTCACCTCATGACTTCAGTCTTCTGAGGAGTTAAAAGGAGTTGTTGAAAGCTGGGCATGGTGGTTGCACTTATAATCCTAGCACTTGGAGGACACAGACATGAGACTCAGCTCAAGGCCACTCTGGTTCATATAACAAGTTCCATACCAGCCAGGGCTATCTCAGAAAGCAAAAAAGAATAACACTATATTTTTCAGTTAGTTTAGTTTTTCACTTGTTAGGACAGTGCTGTGACTTCTAGTCTTCTTACATACCAGACGAGAATTTATATGTTTTCTTTTTAATGAATTTATTTTTAAGTTTCCATGTAATAAATTCTATAAATCGAAAACTTGAGAGATCATATTCACAGCTGTATCCTAGAACTTTGTTGGAGGTAGGATCTCACTGTGTTGTCCAGGCAGACCTGAAAATAACAATCCTCCTTCCTGGTCCTGTCTCCCAGTAGCTAGGATTTTAATGTGCACTTAACAAGCAAGGACCCTTTCAGGAAGGAATCTATAAGTGACTAAGTGCAAGGTCAGTGTTTCCTCCTAAGTTAAGCAGCCATGGACTGCTTAACTTAGGAGGAAACACTCATGGACCAATCCTCCAGGCTGTCACTGCATTGCCTGAATGGGAACTTCTATACTTCTTATGTTAATGAAGGAAGATAAAATAGTCTGAAAGGCTCTTTGTGGTTGATGATACACAAACTTTCTAGCCAGAAGATCTTCTTTGAACTGTATGTGGCCAAAAAAAAGGCTCCAACTACTCTCTAATTGGTAATCTTGACCTACAAATTAGTGAGGTGCTAAATAAGCAATTTATTATTTACAAATTTAAATATGCTAACCATATCAGTAATATCCACTCTTTGTTCTTTAAAGAAATTAAGTATCTGCTTAAGTGTGAAGTTTCTACATGCAGCAAATAAAAATACAAGACACAAGACACGGAAATATATTGAATTTCAGAGCAAGAATACTTTTTTAATGTGTACCTATGCTATGCAATATTTGTCCCTTGCAGTATTTGGGACATGCTTACAAAATTTAGTTTCTTCCAGACATTAAAATTTAACTGGGTATTCTGTATTTTTCTAACATTGTCCTCAAGTTATGTGTCTTGTACAAAGAATTAGAATTATGATGACTAGATGTTTGCAGAATTGATGCTCTTTGGCTTAGATGAAAAATTTAATTACAGGTTGTATTAAGAATATTTTTAATGAAAGGATGAGCTAAATTATGTAGGAGCCAAATAAGTGAGTCAGAATTACTATAGGAAGACTTTCAATTAGGTTTTAGAAGAGTAGTTTTGATTGAACAGATACAAGGTGTCAAGCAGAAGTTTGTTCTTAACATGATCTGCTCATGATCATAGGTTCTCTGAACTATTGCTGAGTAAAACGCTAATAAATTTTAGATATATAGAGCAGAGATTTTAAACAACAGAGAAAAGTACATTTAATGTAAAAGAAAACTGATGTTATTAATGAAGATAAATTACTGCTTATTATTTAGAGAAATAAACAGTTGAAAAGAACCCAAATCACCATTCAGTAGAAATCTTAATGGCATGGATCTGTAGGGAGATGCTCTAGAGACACGTGCATAATATATGTTCAAAACTATTGACTTCAGGTTTTCATCATCAGAGGGGTTTTCTACTTTGGAATGGATTTTAGGTCCACTGTGGCAGACCTTTATCTCAGCCATCTTTATATTACACACAGTACCTTGCAGAGCAGGTTCTCAGTAAATATTTTCCAACAAAAAGGTTAAAATCTAAAGTTTATCTAGGAGGAAGCATTTGTGCTTAAACACACTGTCTGAAGTGTTCCATCTCAGTTAGAGATGGCCAGTAAACATGGAAGTTTTGCTCCCTGCTTCTTCACATTGACAGGGTGTCAAATAATCTTTGAGTGACTTCTGTTGGTGTGTCCCAAGTTATTTTCTTGCTGCTGATGTCATCTAAACAGTCTTGTTTTTCTGGTTCTTTCTTGAACACTTCAGTGTCCTCCTGGCCTCCTCCGGCTGCCTGTGGCCTCTATCATGTTCCCCTGCCTTTCTGGCTTATTGCTCCCATTTCCTGCATGGGTTTCCACAGCAATATTTGCTCTCAGAAAGGGATTTCCTTGTAGGTTGCTCTGCCTAGAACATGTTACATAATGTGGACAACAGAGAGAATCTGTTCAACGGCACACGTAACTTTTTTTTTTCTAGTACCTCCAATAACAATGTCACTGAGCATTGAGTAAACCATCTCCAGAGTTCCCATGTGTGATACACTTTATCAGTGACTACACTGCTCTTCTTATTCTTTCTTTGTAAAAGACTACTTCGACAATGAATTTTTTTCAAAATAAATGTTCCTTTTGTTTCTTTTTCCTAGTATCTTTCCCTTAAAATACAAATCTGTGGTAAATGTCGCATACTCTAGATTGTTATTATAAAATTATAAAAAGTCCATGTCTTTTGATTGGGGAGTTTAGACCATTAATATTTAAGGCTATTATTGAGAGATATTTTCCGTTCGAATTCTTGGTCTAGGTATTTATTTACTTTGTTATGCTTTTGGTAATTTCTCTCTTGGGTTGCTTAAGGATAGTTGTTCCTTTCCTCTGTTCTTCAAATTGCTTTGAGTGTTTTCTGAAGTGTTGGTTTTTTTGACATGTGTTCTTTCATTTTGTTTATGTCATGAAAGATTTTCCTTTCTCCTTCAACTATTATTGACATTTTTGCTGGGTATAGTAATCTGGGTTGCCATCTAAAGTCATTTAGTACTGGGAACACTTTGGTCCATGTTCTTCTGGCTTTCATGGTTTGCACCGAGAGGTCAGGTATGATTCTGATGGGTTTCCCCTTATATGTAACTTGTTGTTTTTCTCTTGTGGCTTTCAGTATTTTGTCCTTGTTTTGAGCATCTAGTGTTTTAACTATGATATGATATGGGGAATTTCTTTTCTGGTCTTGTCTATTTGGTGTTCTATGTGCTCCTTGTATTTCTATGGGTTTGTATTTTTTCAGTTTGGGGAAGTTTTTGTCTATTATTGTGTTGAAGATCTGTTCAATACCATTCTCTTAGGATTCTTCTCCTTCCTCTATCCCTATGATGCAGAGGTTTGGTCTTTTCATAGTGTCCCACATTTCCTGGTTGTTCCACTCTTGCGTTATTTTTAATTTTTCATAATCTTTACTTAATGTTTCTAGTTGTGCTGTGTTATCCTGATAAATATCTAACTTATTGTTACACATGTATATTATAAAATTAAAAGGTACAGGTGATTTGGAAAGAAAATAAGTACCTGCCTTCTACTCTAGCCACTGGGTAACCTTCCTTGCAAGCATACACTGTTAATGTTTGAATCTCTCAAGTTAAGGTAGATGGACACTCACATATACATCCATTTTCAATGTAAAAGGAAGCATACTTTAGACACTGTTCTGTCATTGGCATTTAAAATAATGAACGGGCTGGAGAGATGGCCTAGTGGTTAAGAGCACCGACCGCTCTTGCAGAGGACACGGGTTCGATCCCCAGCACCCACATGGCGGCTGAGAACCTCTAGTTCTGAAACTCCACATGGCGTCTGAAACTCCAGTTCCAGGAGAACTCCAGTTCCAGGGGAATCTGACACCCTCTTCTGACCTCCATGGCATTGCACGACACGGGTGCACACACTTGCATGCAGACAGTACATTCATACACATACAGAAATAAATAATAAAAAAAATTTTAATTAAAAAAATAAAATAAAATAATGAACAATTTAAAAAGATACAATCCCAGCTTAAACATATAGAGCTAAACAATTGCTTTCAATGACAGTATTTGAAATTGTCCTATTCTTCAACTGTATAATATTAATTTTACTAGGTACCTATTAGAGACATTGGGAATTCTTACTGACTTTTGCAACTATGTAGAGTGCTTCAGGAAATATCTTTAAGCACATCCATGCAAATACTTGTAAGTTAAATTTCTAGAAAGTAAATTATTTGGCTTACTAGACTGCTTTAATTATGCTTAGAAAAATATATTCTCAAATGATTTTGTTATTGATCATAATTTTAGAGCAAAAGAGTGAGGCTCTGCTTCAGCTATTTTACCTTTGGAACAGAAATAAATTTCAAATGTTCTGAGAAAGCCTACTATTGAAAAGGAACTTAAAATGCATTTTAAAGGTAAAAAAGAAAGACAATTAATTGTCTTTCAATTTTTAACTTTTGAAAATTTAAGAAGTGAGAATTTCATATAAATTATTTGCTTAATATGAACAGTTTCTTATAAACTACTTCATTCAGACAGCTGAATGAAGATGCTAGTGTCTATAATATAGATAGCATCCAAGGAGAGCAGATCTCATTTGTTCTGGGCAGTTTCAGCACCGCTTCAGATAACCTAACCACACAGGTTCTGTAAGTTATCTGAAATCCTCTCTTTATCTGCTAAGCCCTTTACAAGCAGAAGTCCTTGTCCATGTTTTCTCTTTCTGCTCAGGGTAGCGAAGAGTTTGTTTGAAGACACAGCAGCTTCTGTAGGTGATGCTGGGAATCTTTTATCCCTTATTTTTGTAAAGGACACCACAGCTCTTATGAGAGACAGCTCGGACTCTGGTGCAGCTCAGATGAATCATCGATGCTGAGTTCCAACCGGGAAGCCAGACGGGAAACATTTTAACTAAAGGATGCTCTGCAACTGATACCACATTAGTCTAGACAAAATATCACTTTTTTCTTCCAAGCCAAGGAGTGAGCCAAGTCCTTTGATTGCCATGGTAAACCTACACTCCAGACTTTGATTTATGGCATTCTCTTGAGATGCTCAGAGCTCCCTCTGGCCTGTGTTAAAATGTGTATGTCACATGATTAAGTAATACTGGGCCCAAAGCATGACTGGCTTCACATCAAAATTTATGCTATTTGCCTTCACAGGCTTTTTGTGCTGGAGATAGACATATATTAAAAGTCCATGAAGATGTTCTCTTCATGGGAAATCTAAATGGCTTAAATTTGGTAGCTTCCAGAAGTTAAAAAGCTGATGAATACTGTTCTCATCCATAATGAAACAAAATATTGAGCCATGTTCAGGCATGTCCCTTCTTATTGTCTAAGGTTCAAGAGAAGTGATATGTTGCTGGAGTCTTCAAATAGCTAATTGTGGAAAATGGCAATAGAGATGACTAAAACAGATGAGCTTAACTTAGCTCCTGAAATAACACCTAATATCATTATAGTACTGTTTTTCCTTAGATATCTTCAACACTGAAGTTTGAAAATTTACTAAGCTTGGAACTAAGGTAAGGAAGATCTCCCACAGACTATCAGTTAGCAGAGCCATCGTCTCTATCTGGTGCTTAGCTTTCTTCTGTGTACCCATGGAATTGGCTCTCTGTTATTTATTCAGTGGTGAAAGTCTAGGCATCTTATTTTAATTTTTTGTTGTAAAGACAGTTACTGATTCTTAGGATAACTTGGAAGATTAAGTGGGAGTGGATTGCTAAAGTCCAGATTGAGCATTTTGGCCAAGAAATTTGAAATACTTGCTACAGATGTGAGCCACATGTGAAATTTTTAAGTTTTCTTATAACTGATGATTGCTGTTGAGACATGAAAATCTATTTATGCCTTTTTTCCTTCTCAGAAGAATGCTGATAGAAAAGGGATTCTGTTTTCTGTAGGTTTTTGTTCAGCATGATATCTACCAGTTGTCAAGTACTGTGTGGTTACTTTCCGCTTCGTAGTTCTCATAATGCCTGATAGAGTGTTTTTCTCATAGCAGTACAATATATAGTCATATATACATGTACGCACATATAGGTACACATATAAGGTATATTGTAATTTAATATATGCACAAATTTCTGAATAATTTTTGTCAGTTATTATTTTTATAGATTTTTCTATTATTTATTTGTTTTTTAATGCTTTTATTGATGTTTTGTGTATTGCAGACAGCATTTTTCAATTCAATTTAGGCATATTCCCTTTTCCCTTCCCCCCACCCCACCCCAGATCATGCATTCTGCCATAACTGTCCTGCATCTTTCTCTCAGTCTTTTTTTTAATGCTTAGAAATTCACATTTCCATCCATTAATTTTATATTGCTCTAAAATATGGATACATACTCTACACCCATATACAGTAATTAAAGTCTGAAAATAAGTGGCGGGTGGATTCTAGAGCCCGTTGAGAGGTTTACATTATAACAACGTAGTTGCTTTCAGATAAACAGAAATATAACAATAATGTTGTTCAGTTTGCCTTTCATCTGGATGATTTGGTGTTGGCATCCACAAATGAGGGAAACTGTTTGCTGCTTGTTTTTCTGGGACTGTGTTACTTCACTTAGCATAATGGCTTTGAGTTCCATCCATTTACATGCAAAGTTCACAATGTCATCTTTATTGCTGAATAATACTCCATTGTGTAGATGTACTACTTTTGTCATCCACTCATCTGTTGAGGGGGATTTGGGTTGTTTCCAGCTCTTTGCTATTGTGAAGAGAGCTGTAATAAACATGGATGTGCATGTATCTTTGTGGTAGGAAGAGTTTTGTGGGTATATATCCAGGAGTGGTATGACTGGGTCAGGTGGTAGGCTCATTTAAGCATTCTCCACACTGCTTTCCATAATGGTTGTACAAGTTTACATTCCCACCATCAGTGGATGAGTGTTCCCCTTTCCCCACAACCTCTCCAGCATTTGGTATCTTTTGTTTTCTTGATCTTAGCCAGTTTTATTGGAGTGAGATGATATCTTAAAGTGATTTTACTTTGCATTTCCTTAATTATTAGCAATGTTGAATGCTTTTTAAGATGTTTCTCAGCCATCTCTATTTCCTCACTTGTGATGTCTCTGTTCAGTTCTTTACTCCATCTTTTGAGTGAGTCAGTTTTCTTAACTCTTTGCTTTTTTAGTAGTTTATTTATTCTATACATTAATGCTCTATCAGATATATCACTGGTGAAGATCTCACCACTCTATAGGTTTTCTCTTCACTTCCTTAATTGTTTTTGCTTTACAGAAGCTTTTGAGTTTGATGAGGTCCCATTTGTCCACTGTTGACCTTATTTCCTGTGCAGCTGCTGTCTGATTTAGAAAGTCTTTTCCTATGCCTATATTTTGTAGGTTGTTGCCAATTTTTTCTTCTATCATCTTCAGGGTTTCAGGCTTCACGTTGAGATCTTTGATCCACTTGGAGTTGATTTTTGTACAGGGTGAGAGGTAGGGGTTTAATTTTGCTCTGCTACAAATGGTGATCCAATTTTGCCAGCACTATTTACTGAAGTTGCTATCCTTCCTCCACTGAGGTTTTTTGCCCCTTTGTCAAATATGAGGTGGCTGAAATTGTATGAGCTCAAGTTTGGATCTTTGATTTTGTTCCATTGGTCAACAGGTCTGTATTTTTGCCAGTACCAGGTTGTCTTTTTGACTATGGCCCTTTATTGCATTTTTCACTCAGGGTTGCTTTAGCTATTCAGGGTCTTTTGTTTTTCCATATGAATTTAAGGCTTTTTTTTCCAAGTCTGTGAAGAAGCTCATGGAGATTTTGATTGGGATTGCATTGAATCTGTATATCAATTTTGGTAAAACGGACATTTTTACTATATTAATTTTTCCAATGCATGAGCATGGGAGGTCTGTCCATCTTTTGATGTCATTTTCAATCTCCTTCTTCAGGGGTTTAAAATTATTGTTGTAGAGGTCATTGGTATCTTTGGTTAGGTTTGTTCCCAGGTATCTTATTATTTTTAAGGCTATTGTAAGTGGGAAGGTCTTCTTATATTCCTTCTCCACTTGTTTATCATTGGTGTAAAAAAGACCACTGATTTTTCTAGGTTAATTTTGTAGCCCACCACTTTACTAAAACTCTTAATTGTTTCTAGAAGTTTTCTGGTGGTGTTTCTAACATCTCTTAGGTAAACTATCATATCATCTGCAAAAAGGGATAGCTTAATGTCTTCTTTTCTGATTAGTACTCCTTTAATTTCCTTCTCTTGTCTTATTGTCCTAGCAAGTGTTTCAAGCACTATGTTGAAGAGGAGTAGTTATAAGGGGCAGCCTTCTTGCCTTTCAGGGAAATGGTTTCAATTTTTCTCCATTTAGAATGATGTTAGCACTGGGTTTGCTATATATGGCTTTGATCATGTTGAGGAATGTTCCTTTCAGTCCAATTCCCTCTAGGACTTTAAACATGAAAGGATTGCTGGAACCTCAACAAATACAAAAGGATAGAAATTATTGCATGCATTCTCTCAGACCATAGTGCAGTAAAGCTCAATACCAAAATAAGCCCAACTAGCTACAAGAACACATGGAGACTAAACAACAAAATCCTAAATAATGAATGGGTCAGGGAAGAAATAAAGAGTGAAATAAAAGTATTCATGGAGCTGAATGAAAAATACAATATAACACAACAAAACTTGCGGGATACTTTAAAAGGAGTCTTGAGAGGGAAATTTATAGCCCTAAGTGCCCACATTAAAAAAAAAAAAAACAGAAAGAAAACAAATAAACGATCTAACACTGCAGCTAAAAACACTTGAGAGACAACAACAAATGAACTCTAAACCCAACAGACAGGAAGAAATAACAAAAATCAAAGTAGACATTTATGAAATAGAAACAAAGAAAACAATATATAAAATCAATGAATCCAAAAGCTGATTCTTTGAAAAGATAAACAAAATAGACAAACCTCTAGCCCAATTAACCAAAATAGAGAGCAACTCCAAATCAAATAGTATTCATGATGAAAGGGGAAACATCACAACAGACAAAGAAAAGATCCAGACAATCATACAGGAATACTTCCAAGATTTTTCTATTTAATTTGCAATAACAAATCAACATATTTTCTCTGAGTTTCAAAACTTAACATGTTATAGACATTTCTTTGTTATTATGCAGCCATAGTCTGTTTGACCACCAGTCTATCCTTTTAAAACCTGTGTTACCACCTAAAGACAGTTGGCAAAAGTTCACCTTCATGTTGCAGATAAAGAAATAAAAATGAATATTGCTTTTGAGTGTTTAAAATTATTAACTAAAATAATTTACTGTGAAAGTACCATGCAAACTGTAGTTGTGGCCAACATTAAAAACTTTACAAACATTGGTTCCTGCCAGTATTGTTATTAGAGACCTGCAGCAATTTGTAATCACTTGCTTCATGGAATGTTGGTCCATGATAAGCTCCCAGAAGGAAAATAAAAGGAAAATTTTAATTGCGTTTTTTAGGTGGGGTCTCACTATATCCTTGCTAGTTTGGGACTTATATGTACCAGAGACTAACCATGAACTCATGGAAATTCTCCTGTCTCAGCATCATACACTATTGCTAACTAAATAAATAATTTAACAATATAATACACAGGAATTGAGAAATAGGGCAGATGAGTGACTAAGGATTCTGTATTTTTCAGAGATTCTGCTTTTGTCATAATATTGAAATTATATATGCAAAATCTTGGCCCTAGGTAAAGACTCTGAGCTTATCAGTTTGGATTAGAGCTTTTTTTTTCTATTACGTTTTTTTTTTTTCATTTTTTTACAATAAGTAATAATTTATGAGTACAAGCAGCCTTCATGTAAAACCAATTTGCAAGCAGTTGTGCCCAAACCCACACAGTCCAAGGGTCCCACCATTCAGCTGGGGGGCTTGTATGTTCAATCAAGTTGATCAAATAAGTGTCCAGTCTATATTGCTGTAGTATCACCATTCACCCCAATCACAGCCCTTACATTCTACCACACCCCCTCTTCGGTAGATTGTTCCCTCAGCTTAGAAAAGGGGCACAGGTGGATGAGAGGCAAAACAGTCTACTTTCTCTGGAGCTGTCGTTTTGGACTCTCATCAATTCTGGCTGTTTCCTTTCATGGACTGATATTTTGTCCGGGAATAACCTTTCAGTCCTACTAATGAAGCACAGGCAATTAGATATATAGGTATTTAAACAGTACTAATTGTTATGGTAGGTTACTTTGGTATAGACACAAATATTTAGATGGTATGTTAATCTATGAATTACATTTTTTTCTCTAATATATGACAGGGTCTTACTGTGGCTTATAACATCTCCTAACCACTAGAGAATGTAAGCTTGTGGCATCAGCCATGGGTTATTCCTACAAGGAGAGAGCTAATAGCCAATTAGATTTGGGATATACAGGCATATGGCTGCCACTGCTGCACAGTATTTCCAGGCAGGTGAGGTGTAGCTGGTGCTGACGGAGGAGTCTTGCTTGACTCAAGGAGACCTATATTTGCTTTATTGGTTTAGTGGCCTTTAGTAACACTCTCTGGTATTCCAGAGACCAACTGTACACTTGCAAGTGTGGTCTCAATACATCTTTCCCATGCTTACATCAGGTCTTTGACAGCAGAGCCTTATCGCCTCTCTTCTTGCAAGTATCCCAGTTTGGAGGCAAGAAGCCTTTACCGGGGGCTGGAGAGATGGCCTAGCGGTTAAGAGCACCGACCGCTCTTTCAGAGGACCCGGGTTCGATCCCCAGCACCCACATGGCGGCCGAGAGTCGTCTGGAATTGGAGTTTTGGGCACATGCAGATGCATATGGACCTATTTGAGAAATCCATGGAAATATGATTTCAATTCAAAATATAACTTGTTCAAATACTCAAGTATAGTTATTTTCAAACCTGCAAAATGAGAAGATAATGGCTACACTTCATTATGTAAGAAGAGCTAAAAATAAGACTTAGGGTGTTAATTTGTTTCTCAGGGGCATATGACTCAATTACCTAATTGTCAAAGAAAAAAGTGAAGTTAAACTAATTTGCCCAAACCTGACAGGAATGACTAAAAATCTACTTTGAAGTAACCTTTAAATTCTGCACATTTCAGAAACAATATCATTAAATATACTCAAAAAAGTACGGAACGAGGTTATTCTTTTTTTGGTGCAAAATAGCACCAAAGAGGAACTGTGGTATTTTCTGAAACAGAGGAAAGTTATATTACTCTATGGACAGATGTGCTATCATCATTGTGATAGAGCTCATCCTTCAAGCTTCAGGTGGGAAATGCTCCATGCAGTGTTGGAAAACAAGGGCTTCTATGTCTATTCAATCTTGGGCATGGTAAAGGGATATGCCCCCCCCTCCACCACCAAGACCATGGTCATCCAGTCAGCTTCTGGATATTGATCAACTAACATTATTATTAATAACAATTCATCTTTATTTGTAACTTCTCTTATTGGTATTAGAGATAATAACCAAATAAGAAAACTGAGAGGTCAGTTGGAGTGACTTCTTAATGAGATCCAAGACCAGGTAGATCTTTCTTTTTTAAATATTTTATTTATTATTTTTATTTTATGTGTGTGAGTATATTGCCTGCATGTGTGTAAGTACACTCCTGTCATGCAATGCCCACAGAGGTCAGAAGAGGCCATTAGATCACTGATGATTAGAGTTAGAGGTGGTTGTTAGCTACCATGTGGGTGTTAAGAATTGAACCCACGTCCTCTGCAAGAGCAATCAGTGCTCTTATCCACTGAGCCAACTCTCCAGTTCCCAGGTAGACCTTTCTGATTCTGATTCTTTTCATCCTTTTCCATGCTGTTCATATATATATATATATAATTATATATATAATATATATATTATATATATATTATATAATATATTGTATTTATATACATATCAATATATACAATAAGCACTATATAATTATATATCATATAGAAAAATGTAAATGTATATCATATACAACAGTATATTCTGTAGATCATCTATATTTTCCACAGATTCATTTTTTTTAATTTAAATAATTTTTTTGAGATTTTCATACATGAATATAATATTCTTCAACTCCCTGTCTCTGCAAAGCCCTCCCACATTCCTCCACTATTTTTAAATTTCTTGACCTCATCTTTAAGATTGTTATATATGCATATTTGTGTCTAGATATGTGTCTGTATATATATATAATAATATATAATATAAACACATAAATGAACTAGTATTTATTATTATTAATATAATATAATAAACATTATGTATAATATATTATATATAATATATAATTATAATATAATATATATAATAATATATATAATATATTATATATATAATTAAACTAAATACTGAGTCATTTAGTGTTATTCACCATGTTCTGTGTTTAGGACTGCCACACTGAGATTAAACAACCTATCAGGGACCTCCTCCCTAGAGAAAACCAATTTGCCCATTCTCAGCAGCCATTCACAGTTGTGACCTTGTGAAGTTTCTTGCAGATCTTGGTTAGGCTACCACATTGAGGAGGTTTCATGGGTACAGCTTCCTTGTCATGTCTGGAAGATGTTGTCTAGCAGCAGGTGTCTTGCTCCTCTGGCTCCTCTTTCTATCTTCTCCTCTGTGATATTCCCTGAGCCTTAGGTGTAGGGGTTGCATTGTAGATCTATCAAATGGGGCTGGGTACCCCACAGTCACTTACTTTCTTCATTTTGAGTGGTTGTGGCTCTCTGAAACTGTCTCCATCTACTGCAGAAAGAAGCTTCTTTGATGAGGGGATGAGATCTTCACTTATCTGTGGATTTAAGGGTAAGCATTTAGAATACATTCTTTTTTAAAATTTAATTTTTATTGATGCTTTGTGTATTTCGTACATCATTTTCCAATTCAGATCAGGCATATTTCCCTTTCCTTCCCCCCACCACCATCCCAGATCATGTATTCTGCCGTAACTGTCTTGCATCTTTCTCTGTTTTTTTTTTTCAATTTTTTAGCTATAAGTGATAATCCATGAGTACAAGCATCCTTCATGCAAAACCAATCTGCAGACTGTTGTGCCCAAACCCCCACAGTCACCATCCCGTGGGGGGTGACAGGTTTGTTTGTTCATCAAGTTGATCAAAAGAGTGTCAGACTACATCGCTGTAGTTTTACCATTCACCCAATCGCAGCCTTTACATTCTACCACGCCCTCTTCCGCAGATTGTTCCTAGGCTTAGAAAAGGGGCACAGGTGGATGAGAAGTAAAACAGTCCACTCTCTCTGGAGCTGTTGACTTGGACTCTGGTCAATTCTGGCTGTTTTCCTTTCATGGGCTGACAGTTTGTTCAGGAGTAACCTTTCGATCCTACTAATGAAGCACAAGCAATTAGATATATAGGTATTTAAGCAGCACTAATGGTTATAGTAGGTTACTTTGGCATAGACACATATGTTTGGATGATATGTTAATCCATAAATTACATTTTTACCCCTGTTAAATATGACAGGGGTCTTACTGTGGCTTATAACATCTCCTGTAGAGGATGTAAGCTTGTGGCATCAGCATGGGTTATTCCTCCAAAGAAAGAGCCAATAGCCAATTAGATTTGGGATATACAGGCATGACATGGCTGCCTCTGCTGCTCTAATTTCAGGCAGGTGAGGTGTAGCTGGTGCTGACGGTGGCGTCTGCTTTGACTCGGGAGACCCAATTTGCTCTTCATCTCGGCTCTAGCTCGCTTTGGTAACACTCTCTGGCATTCCAGAGGCCATCTGTACACTTGCATGTGCGGTCTCAATACATCCCTCCCATGTTAACGTCAGGTCTTCGGCAGCAGGGTCTTATCGCCTCTCCTCCTGCAGGTATCCCAACTTAGGGGCAAGGAGCCCTTACCTTTTGTGGGGCCTTGGATCCCCTGGCCAACATCCCCCTGGTAGAACAATCCATTGCTGATGTCAGAGCTCCTGCATTAATATACTTTGCCTAAGTGCATAGCCCAAGGACTTTAGTATTATATTTGGTTCTGAACAGAGTATAATCCTTTTCACAGTTCTTATGTCTATTAGTCAATTAAAGAAGGCATTTTTACCGGTTTTATAAGAGATTACCTCTATAATAGTTGTCTTCAATTTACAGTTGGAGAACGACCTCATCATCCTCATATTTCTCCTTGTTCTATGGGGGGGGGGGAAGGCAAGAATACATTTAGAAATTGTATTACTGTAGGGAAACGACAGTAATAGATTCTCTTCTAAAGTCAGTGACCTCTTCAGACAAGAATATTTGGCTAGGTTTACAGTACCAACTATGGATTCCTTCCTATTTCGTAGGCCTGAAGATCAATTAGACTATATTAATAAGTATATGTTCACATACATGTGCATATGTCCATATATGTATATATGTAACAATAACAAATAAAGAGGTCAGGAAATCGAGAGGGAGTAGGGTCATTGATGTCTCAGTGTCCCTGGGTCTGGATGGAGCCAACAGGGCTTCTTCAGCAAGATTACCAGAACTGGCAATGTTTAAAGGAAAACTAGTCTGTTAATCCCAGGAGAACATCAAAGAACCACACAGTGGGAAATTAGAAGAAAGATTTCTATCTGGCCTGGCACATTGTTTCTCTCTTAGTTTGCATTTATGAAGGAAGGAGTTAGTGGGAGTGTTATAGTTGGAAAGACACCAGGCACGGGGATAGTTGACACAAATCCTGAATGAACTTGTGCTTGATACTTTTGATACTCAACCAGGCATTGGGGATACTATTGTGTACTCTTGTTCTCCTGTTGTATGTGTGTACAGTTACTGTATCCAAAGGCATGCTTGTCACTGAATGATAGTCTTTTATCTATTCCATAATAGATAAAAACGTTTTGAATAACTGCAAATAATTTTCCAGAATGATGGCACTGAGCATTAGGAGGGAAATTGGATTATTGTTGGTTTTCTTTATTTTAAACTTGAGTATAGATGGCATACTGACTCAAATTCAAAGTACATGCTACATTAGCGATGACTAATTGTTCCAGAGAAACCTGACTTTAGACCTTATAATAATTCATAGGGAAGCTAGTAATTGGCAAGTAGAAACTGCTGGCTCTTTCAAAAGTCAGTTCTGAAAGCATATGCCCTTACACATGATTATGACATTAACAAATTACTCCAGCAAGTTGTTTAAAAGAGATAAGGGACATAGGGGAAATATCAATTAAGGCAACTTTGATCCTGAAATCAAGGTGTAAAAGTCTTTCAGTCTTCCAGGGGTATGCTATCAGAGATGGCTTCTGGGTCCTTTGCCTCATCTCAGTCCTAGGAACCTCCCAGTTTTCTACATTGTATTTAAAATTTTGTTATTATTTTGGCTATATCCTCGTTCTTTGAGAAGTCTGCGTTTGAAGCCAATAAGACATATTTGGTGACTGGGGAGTGGTAGCCCACTGAAAAATTGGGCTTTCCTCTTAGTTCAAGCATTTTGTGTGTGAATGCAAGTCTGTCTGTAATCAGAGTCAAAGAACTCCAGTCAGAGACAGATGTGGAATGAGAGTTGTTCAGTTGCTATTTCTAAACTTTGAGTTCCCATTTTCTGTGCAAACTGTAGTGCACAGAAAAGGTGAAATAAGGTTTTAAAACTCTCATAGGTCTTAGAGAAACCTTTTTTTTTTTTTTTTGGTATTTTTGATACAGGTTCTCCCTTTTAGTACCAGCTGGCCTAGAGCTTGCTCTGTAGACAAAGCTGGCCTTGAACTCACAGAGATCTGCCTGCCTCTGCCTCCTGAGTGCTGGGATTAAAGGCGTGCACCACCACGCCCAGCGAGAAAACCCATATTTTCTTCTTATTCTTTTTAGTTCTTTTTTATGCTTTTATTGATATTTTGTGTATTTCAGACATCATTTCTCAGTTAAATTTAGACATATTCCCCTTTCCCTTCCCCCCACCCTACCCCAGCTCATGCACTCTGCTATAACAATCCTGCATCTTTCTCTCAGTCTTTTTTTATGTTTAGGAATTCACATTTTCCTCCTTTAATTTTATATTACTCTAAAATATGCATATATACTTTCCACTCATATACAGTAATTACAGAGCCTGAGAGTAAATGGTGAATTGATTCTAGAGCCCGTTAAGAGATTTACATTATAACAGCATAGTTGTTTTCAGATAAACAGAAATATAACAATAATGTTGTTCAGCTTGCCTTTTGTCTGGGGATTTGGTGTTAGCATCCACAAATGAGGGAGAACATTCACTGTTTGTTTTTCTGGGACTGTGTTACTTCACTTAGCATAATGGCTTCAAGTTCTATCCATTTACCTGCAAAGTTCATGATGTCATCTTTCTTTACCCCTGACTAGTATTCCATTGTGTAGATGTATCACATTTTTGTCATCCACTCGTCAGCTGAGGGGTATTTGGATTGGTTCCAGCTCTTTGCTATTGTGAAGAGAGCTGCAATAAACATGGGTGTGCATTTATCTTTGTGGTAGGATAAGCCTTGTGGGTATATACCCAGGAGTGGTATGGCTGGGTCAGGTGGTAGGCTCATCTTGAGTCTTTTAAGAGTTCTCCACATTGCTTTCCATAATGGTTGTACAAGTTTACATTCCCACCATCAGTGGATGAGTGTTCCCCTTTCCCCACAACCTCTATAGCATTTGGTGTCTTTTGTGTTCTTGATCTTAGCCAGTCTTATAGGAGTGAGATGATATCTCAGAGTGGTTTTAATTTGCATTTCCTTAATTTTTAATGATGTTGAACACTGTTTAAGATGTTTCTCAGCCATCTTTACTTCCTCACTGGTGAAGTCTCTGTTCGGCTCTTTACTCCATCTTTTGAGTAGGTCATTCATTTTCTTACTTTGTTTTTTGAGTAGTCTATATATTCTTGACATTAATCACTGGTGAAGATTTCCTCCCACTCTTTGGGTTTTCTCTTCACTTCCTGGGTTGTTTCTTTCACTGTACAGAAGCTTTTAAGTTTGATGAGGTCCCATTTGTCCACTGTTGACATTATTTCCTGTGCAGCTGCTGTCTGATTTAGAAAGTCTTTTCCTACACCTATGTCTTGTAGGTTGTTACCAACTTTTCTTCTATCACCTTCAGGAGAGAAAACCCATTTTTTAAACATCATTCTTGAACTGGCAATAATTGGTCAAAAAGATGACTCTTAACACAGATTTTATTGGAATTTTGACCCAATGCCAAGATTTTTGGTTGTGAACAATGACTTACTTGATTGCCTATGAAACTGAATACATTTACATTTCCTGACTCAAAAGAGGAGAAGGAGAAAAAGAGAGAGAGAGAGAGAGAGAGAGAGAGAGAGAGAGAGAGAAGAGGAGGAGGAGGAGGAGGAGGAGGAGGAGGAGGAGGAGGAGAGAAGGCAGTAGCCTTATATATAGACACTGTGAGTCTGGAGTTGTGCTCTCTGACTGACTTGCATTTGTAGTTATGACCATGCTAATCCACCAATATTGGTGTGAAACCTTTAAAGTGCACACACTACTTGTTATATGTCTACTACCTACATTCAACCCAATCCTGTTGCTAGTTCAGTGGATCAAGTGTAGAGCCTGGGTACGCTTCTGTTTAAAAAAATATATCAACAGTAAATGGGCTAAAACTCCCAACTGAGAAACTACTGGCAGTTGATCACTGCTGGGTGATAGAGAGTTGGTTTTCTTTAAGGCAATAAACCTAGATAAGCTGACCAGTCTACGGACTCAAACCTAGGGACATCTAAGGGCATAAATTTGACTCAATATGCCTTGATATAATACAGAATGCATGAAATCTGGTGAGTGAGCTATGGGGAGGTTGCACATAGGGGGAATTAAATATGATTACAATGTGCTGTAGGAAGTTCACAAAAATTCAATAAAATATATATTGAAAAACAAAGCCACAGGAGTTCTGTGGCTTATTTAAATAAGGCGCACGCCTTTAATCCTAGCACTTGGGAGGCAGAGGCATGCAGATCTCTGTGAGTTCGAGGCCAGCCTGGTCTACAGAGTGAGATCCAGGACAGCCAGAGCTACAGGGAGACCCTGTCTCAGAAAGACCAAAAAAAAAAAAATAAGCTTATTTAAATTTTCTTCCTATCACTTTTGGCTGATGTGACTCTCTGAACATTTTTTAATCTCTATTTACTCTGATTTCTTCATCTAAATTACTCGGGAGAGTTCAATTTAAACAATGAATTATTATATTTTAATATAAAATATAACTTAAAAGTAACTTTAAACAATTGTTTGATTCATGATGTTGAAGTGCTGTCAACATTACTATATTCACCCCGACAGTGGCACTGATTTACAGAATGAGGTTGTATGTGTGGTACCGTTGGAACTAAAGAATGAACTATTCCCTGCCCACAATGCAGGAGGAGACTTCGCCAGGCATTTCATTTCTGTTCCTTTACAAGTCCAACTAATTGATGTTATACAAAATTTCCCAGTTTACTAGACTATGACAGTTATACATGTTCTTAGACTAAACACAGAGCTGATGGATTTTTGTTCAGATTCCACTACTTCCTGAAGCTGTGACCTCGTACAAATTGCTTAACCACCCTAAGACTATCTATGGAACACAAGCTTCCTGGGGCATTTATTTTATTCTCTGATGGACCTTAAGGTCCTGGAAGAGGCCTAATACATGCAAAAGCCCAGATCATGCTGACAGAATGGATATTTCACAAGATGGCAGATAAGGTAATAAACACTACTCCAAAGGGCTGAGGGGCCTGAGACTTCTTAGTTGCTAAGACCTACTTTGTAAGAACTAGTGTATTCAAAGGTCATTAAAATAGTCAGGTCTGTTGGCCTTGCTGAAAGTTGGTAACATCAGTTATATTTACTGAGACCCACTAGTTAAGACTTACTAATACTTGCCAGGGCAAATACACTTCTGTTTGACATTTTCCATTGTTTAAAAGTTTTTAAGCCATCTAGTTTGACCACCACCACCTGTTGAAATCAGGTGACTCTAAGTGACCAGACTTAAATCTGGATCCTTAATTCTATTCTAGCAATCAATCTGCCTGATTTTATGCAAGTACCAAGCTGTTTTATTACTATAACTCTGAAGTCTAATTTGAAAACAGCGATGATAATGCTTCCAGAAGTTCTTTTGTTGTTCAGGGCTGTCTTTGCTATCTTGGGTTTTTGTGCTTTCTTATGAAATTTGAGATTAATATTTCAAGTTCTGTGAAAAATAATATCAGAATTTTAATGGAGATTGCATTGAATCTGTAAATTGCTTTTGGCAAGATGGCCAGTTTTACAATATTAATCCTACTGACAGATGAATATGAAAACTATTTTCATTTTCTGATGTTTCGTCAACTTTTTCTTCAGTTTTAAAGCTTTTATAATATAAGTCTTTCACTTCATAAGTTAAATTTATTCCAGTATGCTTTGAAGCTATTGTGAATGGGATAGTTTCCATGGTTTCTTTCACAGTATGTTTGCTGTTGGCATTTAGGAAGGCTACTGATTGTTGTGTTAATTTTCTCATATCCATAGTTACTGCATCACTCAAACTTTACCAGGTCTTCTTACAGCAGATGGTGATTAATGCAGAAATCCAGAACATGAAGTAACAAAGGACTGTGGAGTGCTAACTGGGACTCCTATGTATCACACTCTTTTTGTCCAAGATTCAGGAATCATTGTAGAAGAGGAGCTTTCCAGCTCTATAAGAGTCCGCAATGATAGATGAACACAAGGAAGCCACATTGTCTAGGCACAGCAGGGTACTTGTACATATTAACCCACAGTACTTGTGGCAGCTCACACAAGACTTGTGCAAACCAAAGTCAGACAAATGCAAGTATGGATGAGGGAGGGGGACACGAGGTTCCAACTTCAGCTAAGAATACATTGGAATTGATAGGTGCTAGGAGAGGGTCAATTCCTTTTTTTTTGGAATTTCTTTTTCTTAATTTTTTTATTGAGCTTTTGTGCATTTCATACTACATTTCTTAATCAAATTTAGACCCATTTCCCCTTCCATACCCTCAACCTCTCCAGAGCTTGTGCATTCTGCTATACATGTCTTGCATCTTTTTCTAGGTCTTTTTTGTTTTTATCTTTTGATGCAGAAGTTTTCTGTTTTGGGTAGAAATTTACTATTTCAGTCAGTTCTTTGAACAAATTTTTTTGGCATTTGTTGTTCCCTTTAATTTTATATTACTTCAAAATATGCCTGTATACACTGCACACATATACCAGAATTACAACGTCTGAAAAACTATAGGATACTTCCTGTGCTGGATAGCTTTAGTGTCAACTTGACACACCTGGGTTGAGGGAGCCTCAACTGGGGAGTTGGCTCCATTGGACTGGCCTGTGGCCAGGTTGTGGAGTATTGTCTTGATTGTTGAGCAATGTGGGAGGGCCCAGTCCACTATGGGTAGTGCCACCTCTGGGCAGGTTGTTGTGTACTGTATAAGAAGGCAGGCTGGGCATGGGCCAGGGGAGCAAGCCAGTGAACAGCATTCCTCCATGGCCTGTGCTTCAGCTCCTGCCTCCAGGTTCCTGTCCTGAGTTCCTGCCTTGGGCTCCCTGAGTGATGAACTGTGACCCAGGAGATGTGAGGTGAATAAACTCTTTCCTCCCCAAGTTGGTGTCGGTCAGAGTGTTTCGTCACAGCAATAGAAGACAAACTAGAACAATTCCAAAACATATTTAGGGATTCACCTTTTAACGGTATGGTTACATGCAGGGAAAAAAGAAATATTACTTTACATTCCTAAATTACACAGCAAGTTGATGTATGTTTTAATGTACTTTTTATAGTAGCATCAGGTATTATATTTACTAAAAAAGAAAAATAATACTCAGTCCCTTAACAAATAAGGATTCGGTGCTAAGATCCACAAATGAGGGACATCATATGTCGTTTGTTTTTCTGGGACTGTATTACTTCACTTAGCATAACAGCTTCTAGTTCCATCCATTTTCCTGCAAATTTCGTGATGTCATCTTTCTTTACCACTGCATAGAATTCCATTGTGTAGATGTACCACATTTTCTTTATCCACTTGTCGCTTGAGGGGCACTTGGATTGCTTCCAGCTCTTCACTAATGTTAAGAGAGCTGCAATAGACATAGATGTTCATGTATCTCTATGATAGTATGAGTCTTGTGGGTATATATCCTGACTGGGCCAGGTGGTAGGCTCATTTTTAGTCTTTCAAGAATTCTCCACTTTGCTTTCCATAGGGGTTGCATGAGTTTGCATTCCCACCAGCAGTGAATGATTGTTTTCCTTTACCCACAACATCTCAAGCATTTAGCATCTTTTGTTTTCTTGATCATAGCCATTCTTACCTGGCTAGATGAAACCTTAAAGTGGTTTTAATTTGCATTTCCTTAATTATTAGTGAGATTGAACACATTTTAAGATGTTTCTCAGGCATATTTACTTCTTCATTTGTGATGTCTCCATCCAGTTCTTTACTCTGTCTTTAGATTGGGTCATTTGTTTGCTTACTCCTTTGTTTTTTGAGTAATTTATATATTCTAGATGTCAGTCCTCTGTCAGATGTATCACTGGTGAAGGTTTCCTCCTACTCTGTGAGTTTTCTCTTTGCTTCATTGATTGTTTCTTTCCTTGTACAGAAATTTTTGAGTTTAATGAGGTCCCCAGAAGATGGAAGGACTGACCAGGCTCATGGATTGCCAGAATTAATATAGTAAAAATGACTATCCTACCCAAAGTAATGTACAGATTCAATGAAATCCCAAGTAAAATCCCCATGAGTTTCTTCACAGACATAAAAAAAAAAATCCTCAAATTCATATGAAAAACAAAAGACCCTAGATAGCTAAAGCAACCCTGATCAAAAAGAGTGATGCGGGGGGCATTACTATACCAGACTTCAAACGATATTAAGGGCTATAGTCATAAAAACAGCCTGGTACTGGCACAAAAACATACCCATAGATCAGTGGAACAAGATTGAAGATCCAAAGTTGAGCACATGCAATTTCAGCCACCTCATATTTGCCAAAGGAGCCAAGAAGACTTAGTGGAGGAAAGATAGCATCTTCAGCAAATGGTGCTGGCAAAACTGGATCACCTCTTTTAGAAGAGTAAAACTAAACCCCTACTTTTCATCCTGCACAAAAATCAACTCCAAATGGATCAAAGACCTCAGTGTGATACTGTAACTTTGAAAATGAAAGAAAACATTGGCCATAACTTACAAGATATAGGCATAATAAAAGACTTTCTAAATCAGACCAAAGCTGCAGCAATTAAGTTGGACCTCATTAAACTCAAAAGCTTCCATGCAGAGAGTCAGTTCTTTATTTTATTTTTTTAAATTTTTATTTATTTCCGTATGTGTATGAATGTATTGTCTGCATGCAAGTCTGTGCACCCATGACGTGCAACGCCGCGGAGGTCAGAAGAGGGTGTCGGACTCCCCTGGAACTGGAGTTCTCCTGGAATTGGAGTTTCAAATGGCTCGGTCGCCATGTGGGTGCTGGGGATCGAACCCGGATCCTCTGCAAGAGCGGTCGGCGCTCTTAACCGCTAGGCCATCTCTCCAGCCCCAAGAGAGAGAGTCAGTTCTTTAAGTGTGTGATCCTGGGTATATTGACCAGACTCCAAGAGATGGATGCTAACTCAAGAGCATTTGGGAAACACAAATTAGTCTCAATACAGCAAAAAAAAAAGAGAAAAATAATAATAGATTTTATCAAGTGGAGGGGGAAGTAGGGTTGGGGTGGTGATGAGGTGGGGAGTCGGAATTTGGTCAAAACACATTGTACAATATTCTCAAAGAATTAATGAAAATATTTTTAAGTTTTCAAGCTCCTTATAAAACATGTTTTTATTTGTCATTTTTATTTATTTTTAAAAATATGGAACACTTCACAAATTTGCATGTCATCTTTGCACAGGGATCATGCTAATCTCTGTATCATTCCAATTTTAGTATATGTACTGCAGAAGAGAGCACTATTTGTCATTTTTTAAATCGCAATACCAATTATACCTTTTTCTTCCTACATTGGAGTCTGAACCTTATGGATTTTGCCCTTACACCTATCCCCTCTGCTGCCTTCCAGGTTTGGTGAATAGGAGATAGAAGCAGGAGATCTGAAAGTGTGGTCTAGAGTCATAGCTCCTACCAAGCAGGCCCCCTTCCTCCAGTTCCATCTTTGACAGGGTCTATAACTCATTTGTCTTCATATTGACATAACCCCAGGATTGATGACAGTTTCTTTTGATACTGGAGATTAACTGTTCATAATGCATGACCAGTTCCTTAATCACACTCACATGTCGGCATCTTCCCTTTACTCCTTGTGTTGAGTTAGCCCATTTGGATTGTGCCATCAGTCTCCTACTACCATTAGCAAATAACCAACGTTATCCTTTGTTCAAAGAACTAGCTGTGTCTCTTCCAAGACACTGAACAGAAGATGCTGAGCTTACTTCATCTCCTTGTGTTAGACAAGCAAGCATACTCACATCGGTGGCAGAAATTACAATAATCCTGTGGCTTAACGGTCCTCTGGAAATGACTTCCTCTTAAATGCGGAACACATAGAATTTGTGTATTTAGCAAAGGTGTGTGTGGAAGGGGTGTGTGTGTATGTGTGTGTGTGTGTGTGTGTGTGTAAGAAGTTGGGGGTGATGGCTAATTGGTTGTGTAGCTCTCTACCTACCAAAAGGAGTTGTCACTTATAATCTTTGACACTACTGCTTCTTGCAACTTGGAAATCACCATTAAGTAAGCGAAAGATGTCCTTGTATATTCAGATACACTCAGTTGGCTCTTCATTAGGAATGCACTTGGTCTGTTTACATCCTAAATATTCTTGATAGTATCTTCTATTTTATGCTTATGTTTATAGTGTTAAACAGTTGGTACATTTGCTTTGGATCTTTAAAACATTTTGTATTTTAATAATGATATTTTTGAGGAACAGAGATTTTATAAGTGAACTGTGATTTTTTTTTTCATTTTAAAGTCTAACTACTTCAGACCATTAATTATACTAAGGTATTTATATGCATGGAAATACACTGAAATGATACAATATTGATATGTTCTCCATCCCCTTACAAGAACACACACATTTTGTGCATTCTCAGATCTGTATTCAAAAGTATGGCCAAGCTCCAGGTTTCAATTTAAGGGATTTCCCATTCCAAACCTAGGACAAATATTTCCTCATGAAATTGTTAAGTAAGGACATTTTTAGTGTAAGGATTACCAGACAAAAATTGTACAGACAGTTGAGAGAGAAAAAAAAAAGAATTTGTTTTTGGAGCAGATTTCATTCATCCCAGGTGACTGATTTCCTTGTCTGTTGTGAAGAAATACCCAGACAGAAGCAACTCAAGGGAAAAAGGGTTTACTTCAGCTCACAGTTCACAGGTACAGTCCATCATGGCCTGGCCAGGAAGTCAGGCAGCATCTGCTTACATCACATCCACAATCAGGAAGCAGACAGCAAGCAAGGAATGTTTTCTCCTTTTTAGACAGGCCAGGATTTCAGGGCAGGGAATCCCACAGTAGGCAAGTTTTCCCACCTCAATTAATTAATCAAATTAATCCTCAACAGGCCTGGCCAGAGGCTTGTCTCAAGTTGACAATTAACTGACACACCAGGGAGATTTTAAACTTGCTATTATAGCTGAGGAATAGCTAGAACCTCTGATCTTCCTGCCTCTGCCCACCCTAGTGCTGGGATTAAGGGCAAGCATCACCAGGCATAATTTATGAGGTGCTGGGAATTGAACCTAGGGCTTCAAGAAGGCTAGGCAAGTACCGTAGTAAATGAGCTACATACACAGAAATATTTTTCAGAAAAATTGACAAAAAAGACCTGGTATTTGAGGGAAATCAGTGTATTTAAAGTTAAGATTAACTATATATGACACAGGTGTATTTGCTTGTTGTTTTCTATAGTTCACAAGCATAGTAACAAAAATAGCAAGCTCTAGCAGAAAAATAAATAAGTAATGTATAGTGGTAATTATCTATTGCCTTTACCATAAAATGCAGGTACCTACTTAAGACAAAGAATGAATATACCATGTTAGATTAACAATGCTAAAGGAAAAATAGGCACTTTATTCTCTAGGCTGGAGGGAAAAGTTAAATGGTTTTGAGCAAGGGGGTAACAGGATTTATGGCTATGTAGTATGAGAAGCCATTTAGAATTCTGGGTTAGTTGTACTGAGTATAGGACAGTCTGGAGATCAATAGGGAGTTGCTACAGTGATTCAGGCAAGAAGCAATGAATGTCTACATAAAAATATCAAGTGAGGTTGATAGAAAAGAAAGTGCATGAAAGGAGAAATAAGCAAATATGAACAGAAATGTGAGAAGGTAAGTTTAGGCAAAAGAGAAACCAATCAGGACACCTTTAGCCCCTATGATAAGACCAATGATTCAAATAAGGGGAATTTAAGAATAGGAGGTAGGAAGACTGGTGAGATAGGAAAGGCATTTTAAAGCTGCTGTACCTGAAAGGTTGCTGTCTGTGCAACAGCCAGAAGTCTTGATGTAGAATTTTAAAAAGAAATTCTAGGTATAGATCTCAGCTTGAGAATCATATGCCTGGAGGTGACATTTGAAGCTGTAAGGTGCTATTAAGAGTATAAAGGAAGTGAACACAATGTGGGAAAATAATCAGCTAAGAGGGAAGAAAACTGTGGAGAATGTTTAGCAGTTGAGGACTTGAGAAGAAGCAGGTGCAAAGATCTTATATTCCATTTTGCTGTTAAAGTGTTTCCTCCTGCATTTCCTAGTTTGATCAATAAGATAGCCTAAGAGGCATCAACCCCCCCAAAAGAATAGCCAGAATGTGGGAACAGAGTCTTCCAAAAGGTCATGTTAGAATCTTAATTCCGAAATGCAACCATGTGGGGAGATAGGACCTAGTGGGGAGGCCCTCAGCAGATTAATGGTTTGGTTGTCAGGATTTGGCTTCTTCCTTTCCTTTAGGTGGGTCTGCTTCCCCTCTGCTTTCTGCCAAGAATGGAGGCAGCACAGCAGCAGAAGGCCTTCCAATCAGAAGCCAGTGTTGAGTTTATGCATGTGGATTTCCCCACCAGAACCTGAAATGCAAATCAACTTCATTTCTTTGTGAATTGTCCATTCTCAGATAGTCCATAGTAACAACAGAAAAAAATAGAGCTACGATGACCATTACATGGGAGACATACCATGCTGCCTTCCCGTGCCAACATCCCCTGAAATAAGGTTTTCATATAATAATTCCTGGAGTTCTCAGGAAATTACAAAGCTCAAGGAACCTTGCCTGAAGAGAAAAGATGGAAAGAGAGGCCACAGAGAAGGGGCTCTGTTATGGTTTGGCCAGATCATTGTTGCTGACATTTCAAATTGAACCTGATACTTCATTTTTCCATGAGGTTCCCAGCCAAAATCAGTGCAAAAACCCAATGCATTGAGCTATTTCTAAAAGTCATGGACCCCTGGAGGACTGAAATTATTCTATGAAAGCTTCTTTTATTTTCCACAAGGAATGATATTCACTGACCCCAAAAGGGGAGAAGAGGCCTCTCTATACCATTTGGGTCTCATATTGTGTGTTTCTAAAACAGCATCTGGGGAATGGCTTCAAGTCTAAGAGGCAGATTATCTTATTCTAAGAGGCCATAGCATGCATGATTTTGTATTGTTGGGAAAAACTTCTTTCTTTCTTTTCAGCACTTAACTTACAAGGCAGTATTTTCAATATTGAATAGAGAATCATTGGAAGTTGCATTCGTAAAGGATTTTCAGCAGCACAACAAAACATACATAGAAACAGGGAGGTCAGAAGATGGCATAGGGTTCACTGGAGCTGGAAGTACAGATGGTTATTAGCTACCATGTAGGTGCTGGGAACCAAATTTGGAAGCTCTTGACCACTGATCCATCTCTCCAGCCCATATTGTTATTTATCTTGATTTATAACTTTATAATAGTGTATCATAGAGCCTTAGATAACTTGATTCTCTTATGCAATGTAATTAAAGCTTAATAATATTATATATAATTGTAATACATAAAATTTCAAAGCTGTGTAATGTATCATTGGTACTATTCATCCATATAATTTTGTTTATATTTTTTTTACTTTTAAAATATAGCTATGAGCATTTCACAGTTTTCTTTGGGTATAAAGCCTAAGAGTGGATATGAAAAGTAATGGGATGCCAAGTTTCCACTTTGCAAGACACACTCAAATTTTGACCAATTTGTTTCTAGAAATGAGTTTTTACTCCTCTGAAAAAACACGAGGCCCATGTATGTAATTTACATCTTGTGTTGTTGTTGGAAATGGTCAGAATTTGATTTAAGTACTAATGATATTGAAATCTTTGTATCCATTTATATTGACTTCACATAGGTGTAACTCACTTATATAGTTGCTTATTATGTCCTGGATAGTGGGTATTTTTCATTTGGAAATGTATGAGTTAGATATTCAGGATACAGATCTCTCGATAAACAGTTTGCGTATAATTTATTCTAACTTATGTTTGAATTTAAATTCAAAACTTACTTTTTCAGTGAGATTTGTGTATGTTCTTGGAACTGAATCCAAGGCCTGGAGCATTAGACAAATTCTCCACCAACAGATTAAACCTTCAGATTCACAAGCTTTAGTGAAATCACATTCATTAATTTTATTCTTATTTTCTTATGTCTCAAACTGAAAATCTCTCTTCTTTAGTAGTATTTTTCTCCTAAAGTTCCTAGTTTTATATTTGACATTCGTAGTATTACTCTATTAAGTCATTTTACATAAAATAAGATACAGACAGATTAGATTTTTTGCTTCGTTTGTTGAGTTTCTCTTTACCCTCCTTACCTCTCATACCATATTTTTCCATCATACTGTGCAATTTTTAATTCAACAGCCATATATTACTTTATTTTTTCTATTGCTTCTTTATTTTTTTTCATTTTTTAACAACTAGTAATAATTTATGAGTACAAGCATCCTTCATGTAAAAACAATTTGCAAGCAGTTGTGCCCAAACCCACACAGCCCAAGGGTCCCACCATCCAGCTGGGGGGCTTGTATGTTCAATCAAGTTGATCAAATAAGTGTTTAGACTATATTGCTGTAGTTTCACCATTCACCCCAATCGCAGCGCTTACATTCTACCACGCCCCCTCTTCTGCAGATTGTTCCCTAGGCTTAGAAAAGGGGCATAGGTGTACGAGGAGCAAAACAGTCTACTTTCTCTGGAGCTGTTGTCTTGGACTCTGGTCAATTCTGGCTATTTCTTTTCATGGGCTGACAGTATTAATATATTTTGCTTAAGTGCACAACTTAAGGAGATTTTAGTATTATATTTGGTTCTGAATAGAGAATAATTCTTTTCACAGTACCTATGTCTATTAGTCAATTAAAGAAGGCAGTTTTACAGGTTTTATAAGAGATTACCTCTATAACAGTTGGCTCCAATTCACAGTTAGAGAATGACCTCATCATCATATCCCTCCTTGTTCTATGAAGGGGAGGTAAGAAAGTCTCTCATATTAAAACTTTTCGGCACCTAGAAGGTAAGTTTTTTTAGGACTCATTTTGTGGTACATGTACACAATGGAGTTCTATGCAGCAGTAGAGAAAGACAACATCATGAACTTTGCAGGTAAATGGATGGAGCTAGAAGATATTATATTAAGTGAAGTAACACAGTACCAGAAAAACAAATGACGAATGGTATCCCTCATATGTGGATGCTAGTGCCAATAACCCAGTTGTAAATATTTCTTGTGGAGAGGGATGCATATTAAAAGAACAACAACAGAAAGACTGCATCAGAAAACTGACTGAAATGGTGAATCAGGAGGGGTGGGAGGGGCGGGAGAGGGACACGGGTCTATATTAATGTATATTTAATTGACGTGAGTTCATCAAGTATCCAATTTTGCCCAGACTCTGTCTATAGGTTACATGGTGTTTTAGGACTTAGTAAAAGTAAATATGTGTATATTAAACAACATTGGTTTAAAGGTTCTGATAAAAATGCTAATGCATGTGAGTTAATTGGAAATATAAATTGTTGTCCACATTTGTTTTACTTAAAATCTGTATAACAATAACTTTGGGATTGGCACATACAAATGTTCTCTATAATTTTTCTGTTGCACAGTATCATCTTGTAGCATTCTCTTTTACCTGTAGAGTGATTTAACTTAAGGAATTAAGTTTGCTTCCCAAGTTAACAACATATAGTCACCCAAAACAGCTTGGGTGAATTTGATGAAATCTGTGCCTTGATTCCTGCCTATAGGTATGTGTACTACAACTGCCTTTTTGAGACTCATGGGTCAAAAATCAAAAACCTAAAATAAAAAGGGGGGGTATACAGATATATATGAAATCTTTTTGTCAAAAACTTTGCAATTCAAATCTTAAAACTAACTACAGGAAAAGATTTGTATGTTCCAACAGGTCACAATGTCACCAACTTAACGGCTGAGAAAGAAAAGATACAGCTTTGCATTGTGTAGGATGTACAAGGAAGTGCCAGCAGAAAGGTTGGCCTGTCTGAACATTGAAAGAAAAGCCTCAGACCGCTACAAACATCAAACCCCTCTGTGGATCCTACTTGTAACATACTGTGCATTTGAATGGTTCAGTGGGTCTTTGTTTCACATCCATTTGAATATCCCTGAACAATGCAATGCCTTAATCACTATGCTTTTGTGGTTAGTCTTGCTTAACCAAACTAGCAAAATTTCCCTCCTTATTTTGAGAATGTTTTAGCAGGCTTGAGCACTTTGCATTTCTACTATTCTGTAAGTCTTTTCACAGCCCTTAATGTTAGACCACTGATGTTTCTTCTCCTAGTGTTGTATTATAAAGCTAGACAGGCAGAGATACATGCACAGCCATGTTTATTGCAGCTCTCTTCACAATAGCAAGGAGCCGGAACTAACCCAAGTGCCCCTCAACTGACGAGTGGATAGAGAAAATGTGTTACGTCTACACAATGCAGTTCTATGCAGCAGTAAAGAAAGATGACATCATGAGCTTTGCAGGAAAATGGATGGAGCTAGAAGATAGCATGCTAAGTGAAGTAACACAGTCCCAGAAAAACAAATGACAAATGGTATCCCTCATCTGTGGATGCTAGCACCAATTACCTAATTGTATGGCAAACTGAGCAACTTCAATGTGATCTGAAAACAACTGTGCTCTTATATTGTAGAATCCCTTAAAAAATAAACTAAAAAAAAGACTGAAGAGAAAAAAAAGCTAGACAGACCTCACAACACTGTTTTCTCTGCAATCTTTCATTAGCCTTCATTTCTAGGTGTGTGTGGGGGGGGTGAGGGGGCAGGGTCGGGTTAGTTACCATGGAAATGTCATCTTTGAACTATGAATTTAGAAATATGCTCTCTAAATTGTTGATACATAAATAGAATTTTGATTTCTTTTATTTTTAACTTATTATTAATTGTATTTCCTAAGAGAAGCTGTTCTATGTAATTGTTTATACATTTAAATACACTCACAAATGCTTTATGGCCTTATACACAATGTTTTAAAAACAATCCATATGTCCTTGAAGAAGACAAGTGTTTTCAGTGATTAGATGGTATTTTCTATATATAGCCATTGAATGAGGCTTGTTGGATATGTTCTAGTCTAGTTCTATTGATTTGTCTGCTTACTATCAATAATAATTGAGAGAGCTAATTTACAATTTCTCATTATGTTGGTTGATGTGCCAATTTTTCATGTAGTTTTTAACAGCTTTCAATATGTATATTTGAAGTTTTCTTTGTTGTAAATATCCTTGTTTAGCTGTCACAGTTTGTCAGTTGAATAAACTTTATCAATGAATAGCCATGAGTCATATAGTAGTAATTTTCTTTGGTCTTAATAATATCAATCTACAAATTTTGTATGAAATGCACAAAGCTTCAATAAAAAAACTGGCTTTGAAAAAAAAGAAAAAATAATATCAATCTACAAATACTATAGCCACTCTGGTTTATTTTTGCTTATTTTCCTGATATATCTCTTTAAGCTGTACTCATTTAATTTATTTGTAATCCGTTAGGAATATTGCCTATAAACAATTTTAATTAGATATTTAAAATCTTGTTTGATGATTTTTAATTTATACTTATGTCTATAAGTGTGTCTATATAGTTTATGGCTGATGTTTGTTTATTATTATTGGAGAATCTACAGTTCTTTTTTTAACCATCATGCTTTTAAAGTTTTATTGCCATTTTCTCCTCTAGTCCCATACTGTTTTGTCCTTAAGAAAAATATATTTTGATCCTTTAATATGGTCTGAAGTTTATATAGTTTTCTAACATCAGAATAATATCTGGCACTCCCTATTTAAGACCTTTAAAACTGTTAGAATGTTACTCCAATTTACTGTCTTCCAGTTTATGTAGAACTATGGTCCAGTATTTCAGTTGTATCTGCCCTTTCACCACAAGTAATGATAGCTTATTTATAGACCTTTCTTCTCTCATTGCAGACCAAACTTCTTAAATCATTTTGTGTTTTTCTCAAAGTACTTTCTTTAAAAGTTCCTTTGCAGCAAGACACTTGTGGGTAGTCTGCCTTAGTTTTTATTATCTGTAAACATCACAGTTTGTCCTCATTCTTTAATGATAGTTTTCTGGGCACACAATTCTAAATTGAGGGTGAATACTCATGTTCCCAATAATTATCTCACTATCTTCTGCCTTCCACGTGTTCACTTATGATTTCTGTGTTTGTGGTCTGTTCTGCCTGCCTTTAAGTGTTTTCTTTGTCTAATATAGATTAAAGGATCAAAATATATTTTTCTTAAAGACAAAACAGTATGGGACTAGAGGAGAAAATGGCAAGAAAACTTTAAAAGCATGATGGTTAAAAAACAACTGTAGATTCTCCAATAATATATATATATATATATATATATATATATATATATTATATGGTCACACCTAGAAAATTTACACACACACACACTCACACTCACACACCAACCTACATGCAGACAGTACACTCAAACACATAAAAAATTAAAAAGTTAGTGGTTTTTATTTGTTCATTTGAAAGTTTACTATTGTCAATCATTTTTGTGATTGTCTTTTATTTTTTCTAATATAATTTACAGTCATTTAATTTCTATTCCTGGCAATTCTAATATATTCAGTCTTACATGGTGACCAATCTGTTTCTTCTTCCTACTGAATTCCATTCATAATGACTTGATTTTTTAGTGCTTCTCTTGATCTTTGTTTATCAATTTATTGTTTGTCATTTTATTCTGTGATAGTCCATATAGAGACTCGTGGTGTTGCTTCCTACTTTTGTATGGAGCAAATGGTTGGTTTAGAGCAGAACTGCATGTTAGAACACTCCAACTCTTAGCTGGTCAAAGTTTCATCATCACTAAATCAGTTTTCTCTTAAGGATTGACCTCAGGGAAGCCCTAGGTGTGGGCTGGTTCTGTTACCTTTACTCCCACATGTTGCAATAGCATCTCGCGTAGTTTTGTTTTTAATCTCTGAACCTGCTATTCTGGCTCCTAGAAATCCCATATTAGGTTCCTTGACCCCAAAATCCTGGGTATGATCACCCAGGTTCTGATTAACCCTGACCTTTCTAGACTCCATTCACATATATTTATTTTTCTGGATGAGGGAAATTTTCCTGGAGCTGTTTCCACTATACTGTAGCATAAAGAATTTGCACTAACTGGGATCTAGTAGTTGCAACAGGAGAATCCCTCATAGTTTCTAGTCATTCTTTTTTTTTTTTTTTTTGATTTTTTTTTTTTGATGCTTTGTGCATTTCATACATTTTTTCCAATTCAGTTCAGGCTTATTTCCCTTTCCCTCCCCCCCACCTCTAGTCATTCTTAATAGTGAAAGCAGAATCCCTGCTTGCTTGAGACTTACATCTCTGGAAAGTCTCTATCAAAAGGGTCTCCCACCTTTACCACATCAGCATGAGATTCTCATTTTCTTGAAACTAAGGAGTAAGACATGAGCAATCAGTCACATGCTCATCTCTTAATAGAAGTTAGAGCCATTAAGAATAGTAAGCATTGTGGACTATATTCTAGAATATAGTCTACAATGCTGGCAGATCCCTCCGCTTTCTATAGTGACAACACACAGGATACAGTGAGGAACTTCAGTGATGCAGGAAGGTAGGTGCAAGCAAGCAGGATGGGAGTCTGCATTGTATGAGTTGTTCAGGAAGTTTGGACACAGTGCCTGAATATTTAGTTCCTACTTGATTCTCTAGCCCTATGAAAAAATTCTTAAGTAACTCATGATTGTTTTTATAAATGATGTATTCAAAACTAATTTCTGCTCTTTATAACTGTGGCTTTTCCAGAAACAATGCCATACCTCAGAGTCAAAAAGATATGATAAACTAATGTATAAATTTTCACCAAGAATTTTTTCCATCTCATAGGACTCTAAAATGTTTTAAGATGAAAGGAGGAAAGGTCGATCAGGGCTTCTTCCATTTGGAGAAAGAAAAATCATCTTAAAAATATGTGCTGTTTTATACTAACAGCTGACTAATTAAGGCCTGTTCAATGGGAGGGAACTAATGTGTGGTACTGTAAACACAGCCAAATACACATGGCTGGAGAGGTCATAAATCCTAGAGAAAAATCATAACATTGTCACGTCTCTAGATGAACATAATTTCATACTTTATTCTAGATATTCATCCTCATATTTACAGACAACTTTATTTTTCACCCTTCATCAAAGAAGCTTCTTTTCTGCATCATGTGGAGACTATTACACAGTTCCACAACTGGTCAAACACAGAGAATAAGTGTCTGTGAGACAACCCTAAATGACACATCTTCAGGACAACCTCTATACATAGGATGAATGCATCTCTCAACTCTCACCAGAGAAGATTCCTCATGCAGCAGAGGCTGATTAACACGGAAACCTACAATGGGCCAATGTGCAGAGAATAGGAAGTCACAGAGTGCTTATCCCTGTGTAGGTCACCGATTTCAAACCTCTGACCCGTGATGCTCAGGGATCATTGAGGGAAAGGAGCCAGAGTGACTGTAGCCAGAGGAGGTGATGAGCACAAGGAAACAATCTTCCAGACAGCTGTTCAGTTATTCATGTGAAGTCACAGCAATGGGGACAGCATGCATGAGTCCTACGCAACTTCATACCAGACAAAATCCCAGCATAGACGTAGTGAAGTGGATAAGAAATCCCAGTCCAACCTAAGGAACTTTTAGTGATCCTTGGCTGCTGGGAGGGGGAGAGAATGTTTTGCAAGGATGGGAATGTTGGTGAGCCCAGAGGATAGACCGACAGGGAAGGACATCTGGTGACACAAATCATAGATTGTATTACATATATGAGAGAGAACATCATATCGGGTGGAGGGTGTTGGGGGGAGGTGCACAGAGGAGAGGAAATCCAAAATAAAAAAATACACTGTATGAAATTTACAAAAATTCAATGAAAATATGTACTGCTTTATCATTTCAATATTATGCTACAAAGATTAAATTACTTAGTCTTGTATTATTTGAACTGATTCAAAATAAGAAAGACTATACATATTATCAGGGTGCATATATAGTTTTGATACATGTATATATGTTTAAATAGGGTTCAACCTATCTCCACAAATATTTATCATTTATTTATGGTAGAAACTTCAATATTCTTTCATTTGGCTTTTGGAGATATATAGTATATTATTGGGATCCATATCCCATTATGGGACAACACCCAGATCAAGCTGACAAAGAAGGTTAACCAATACATTCATCCTTAATCAGATTATTCCCATTTTCATATTAACGTTTGTGGTTGCCTAGATATTCTGAATTTTAATCTCTTGTCAGATATATCATTTGTAAAAATCAAAATTCCAATTCTATAAGTTATCTGTGTATTTTCTTGATTGTTTTTATGTATAGAAACATTTTAATTTGGCAAAATCCATTGACGAAATTTTGCTTCTATTTCTTGAGCTTTGGGAGTCTTGTCCAAAATTCCTTCCCCATTCGAGAAATTCCTATGTATTTTTTTCTACCAGTTTCTGGTCATTCATTTAGATATTTAATTCATTTGAGCTTTAATCCCAAGAGGCAGAGACAGGAGGAACTCTGTGAGTTCAAGGCCATCCTGGTCGACATAATGAGTTCCATGCCAGCTGGGGCTAGAGGGAGACCCTGTCTCAAAAAGCCAAAGATACACAGGCATATGGCGGCCTCTGCTGCACAGTATATCCAGGCAGGTGAGGTGTAACTGGTGCTGATAGAGGAGACTTGCTTGACTCAAGGAGACCCATATTTGCTTTATTGGTTTAGTGGCCTTTGGTAACACTCTCTGATATTCCAGAGACCATCTGTACACTTGCATGTGTGGTCTCAATGCATCTTTCCCATGTTAACGTCAGGTCTTCGACAGCAGGACCTTATTGCCTCTCTTCTTGCAGGTATCCCAGTTTAGAGGCAAGGAGCCTTTACCTTTTGTGGGGGCTTGGATCCCTGGCCAACATCTCCTTGGTAGAATAATCCATTGCTGGTGTCAGAGCTCCTGTATTAATATATTTTGCTTAAGTGCATAGCGTAAGGAGACTTTAGTATTATATTTGGTTCTGAATAGAGAATAATCCTTTTCACAGTTCCTATGTCTATTGGTCAATTCAAGAAGGCAGTTTTACTGGTTTTATAAGAGATTACCTCTATAATAGTTGTCTCCAATTTACAGCTGGAGAACAACCTCATCATCATCATATTTCTCCTTGTTCTATGGGGGGGGGTAGGAAAGTCTCTCGTATTAAAACCTTTGCGGCACCTGGAAGGTAAGTTTCATTAGGACTCATTATAAATAGTTGTAACAAGTAGGATCCACAGAGGGGTTTGATGAGCAATCTGAGGCTTTTCTTCCTTTCAATGTTCAGACGGGCCAACCTTTCTGTTGGCACTTTCTGGTACATCCTACTCAATGGAAAGCTGTATCTTTTCTGTCTCAGCCATTAAGTTGGTGACATTTTGACCTGTTGGAACATACAAATCTTTTCCCATAGTTAATTTTAAGATTTGAATTGCAAGGTTTTTGACAAAAAGGTTTCATATCTATCTCTATCCCCCCCCCTTTTTTTTAGGTTTTTGTTTTTTTGACCCATGAGTCTCCAGAAGGCAGTTGTATTATACATATCTATAGGGTGGAATCAAGGCACAGATTTCATCAAATTCACCCATGCTGTTTTGGGTGACTGTATGTGATTAACTTGGGAAGCAAACTTAATTTTTATGTTAAATAATCTTATAGGTGAAAGAGAATGCTACAAGGTGATGCTGTACAACAGAAAAATTATAGAGAACATTTCTATGTGCCAATCCCAAAGTTATTGTTATACAGATTTTATGTAAAACAAACATGGACAACAGCAATTTATATCTCCATTTAACTCAGATGCATTACCGTTTTTATCAGAGCCTGTAAACCAATGTTGTTTAATATACACATATTTACTTTTACTAAGTCCTAAAACACCATTTAACCTGAAGACAGTGTCTGGACAAAACTGGATACTTGTTGAACTCACGTCAATTAGATATGCATTAATCGAATATACACCCGTGTCCCTCTCCTGCCCCTCCCACCCTTCCCAATTCACCATTTCAGTCAGTTCTCTGATGCAGTCTTTCTGTTGTTGTTCTTTTACTATGCAACCCTCTCCACGAGAAATATTTATATCTGGGCTATTGGCACTAGCATCCACATATGAGGGACACCATTTGTCGTTTGTTTTTCTGGGACTGTGTTATTTCACTTAAGATAATGTCTTCTAGCTCCATCCATTTACCTGCAAAGCTCATGATGTTGTCCCTCTTTACCGCTGCATAGAACTCCATTGGCTATTAGCTCTCTCCTTGGAGGAATAACCCACGGCTGATGCCACAAGCTTACATCCTCTAATGGCTAGGAGATGTTATAAGCCACAGTAAGACTCTGTCATATTTAACAGAAAAAAAAATGTAATTCATGGGTTAACATACCATCCAAACATCTGTGTCTATACCAAAGTAACCTACCATAACAATTAGTACCGTTTAAATACCTATATAT